>VOQK01014435.1:7772-36366 GCA_015052645.1 Benitochromis conjunctus
AGCTTGCCCTCTTTTTGTTTACCCTGCTTTCCCAGTCGCCAAACAAATGCACCAAATTGGTCTAAATCAAAACATTGTGAAAGTGCAAATGGTTTTTGAATGCAGCCGTCTTGTCTAACTTAAGAAGTAATCCTATTTGACACATGGGACAGTGAGTAATGTATAGCATCTCCGTGTCCTCTAATTCCCTAAGCCACACAATCATTTCTTTTCCCCCTCTTTCTCTCTCTGCCTTTCATTTGTGCAGCCTAGCATTTCCACCAGCCGTGCTCATTAATTAGCTTTCCCTTATGGGAAACAGATGAGTTTAAGTAAATTAGGATCATGTCTTGAATTGTTTTAATGCCTCGACTAAAGCTCCCAAGCTGCAGTTTGAAAGCGTTCTCCCGCCAGTTCAACCCAAAGGCCAAAACTCAGGGATTTGAAAGCGGTAGGAGAGCTGGGGGAAAAGTTACAGAACCACACATGCTTAAAGGTCCTGAGTTATTGTTTGCCACCACCGCCACCACTCATCAGATTTTTCTTTTTCCCAGGCGTAGAATTGTGTTTTGATAGCCAGACGGACTGATTCATCAGACACCGGAGCCTATGTTTACAATAATCAGCGCCTTTATCTCAGGCACTCCCTCATAACCGTTTCTGCTTTCAAGATTAAGCTCGGGGCAGTTTGCCATATCTTACCTTACAGCAGCTCTCACCGTGGAGTCAAGTCATTCAAACTTTTTGTGTTTTTTTTTTCTCAATTTCTCTATTTTGGGGAGAAATTAAACTTTCCATCCCGATAAAACTCTAGCTGAGGCTGGAGCAGGTGACCCTGGACTACCTCTCAGTTACGCTGCAATAGGCTCAGACTTCATGTGATGCACTGAGAGCTTCTCCACTCACCTCTTTTCACTCCAAATGTGTTTATATACCACTGCAGCATGTCATTACATTTTTGTCTTCTCTCTCCGTTAGTGTGGGTTTTAGCCAGTCGCCCTGTGTGCACTCCTTTTTTCTCTTACACCTCACCCGCAACCAGTCGTGGCAGATGGCTGGCCTTCCCTGAGCCTGGTTCTTTGGAGGTTTCTTCCTGTTAAAAAGAATTGTCCTTTCCCACTGCTTCAAAGAGCTTGTTCACAGGGTGTTGCTTGATTGGTGGGGTTACCTCCAGAACACTGTAGGGTCTTTCCCTTACAGTATAAAGCGCCTTGAGGCAACTGTTGTTGTGATGTGGTGCTGTATAAATAAACCAGAATTTTCCTGATTAGCATCAGAGAGCACGGTGACTGAAATAGCCAAGGCTTTCCTGCTTTAACCAACTACCAGACCTTCGGTCCCCATGCCGCTAAATCCTTTCTATCAGTTACATCTATAGGATTTGTCATGCATGGCTGACTGAGCTGTGGTCCTAACCTGAAGCAAAACAACTGCAGCTTTAATCCTGCCAAAATAAGTCTCTCCCAAAGTCGCACTGTGTGTCCATTCATTTCCTTAGAGTCTGATTACACTGGAGTGATGTGGCGCACCCTGAGATTTTTTCCCTCTTCTTGACAAATCCACAGGCACAGGCATAAACTCTGTGTGACATCTGATTAAGACAACGTCCCAGTCACCTTTAAAGAATTCATCTCCTTACACGTTTCCTTCATAGCTGGCTGACTGGAAGCAGACACAAGTGAACCTCCAAACCACTGCTGTGTGTTTTTAACTCCCTTCATTTACCCACCTTATTTTGGAAACAGGTGACAAATCTATTACCCCATTACCTCTATATTACCCCACTAGTTTTTATTTGTAATTCACTTAATTTCTTAGGGTATGTCCAACTTTCTTTCCCTTTGGCTACTCACAGCGTAACTAATCCCAGCGTGGCCGGAGTTTTGCTTCTTTACACTGTTGCTTACTCTCCATTTGGATTTTTTCAGGGAGAAAAATGTCTTTCTATTTCACCAGAGAGGAGCTTGGTCGACTGAGTTTTTCCTCTGCAAGTCATTACAAGTTTTCTTTGCCTAATGAGACAGATAATTTCTTGGATCACACTGAAATGTGGATAACTCTGTCTTATTGGACACTTTGGCTTCATACATTTGGCATTTTTCAGTACCACAAACTATGGGTATTAGCTTTAACTGCATAAACCGTTGACATTTGACTTGGTTTATAAAGTGCTACAGATCTAAAGTGTTTCTTTGCTTCTCCGTTCTGCGTGAATCGGCAGTCTCTCAACAAAAAGGTCCTCCACATGCTCCTCATCGAGGTAAATAAACTAAAAAAAGTGTATATTTCAGCCAATCCTGTGATATGTTAAAAAATGTGACATTTAAAGCAGGAAATCAATATTTTAAAAAAGCAAATTGAAAATTTAAGGATACACTAATCAATTTTTTTATATTAATACATTCATTAGTTCTGCTCATACTAATAAGCCCACAGGGATTTTGTGACCCAGCACTGCATTTTTCAGCTCAGAGTTTATTTTACTGCACACTTTTACAGTTCTTTTTAGTTTGCATTTCATTTATTAACCATTTTCAACAGCTGGATTGTGATAAAGCAACTGCCCACATCATGCCCAGCAAAAACACAAGCTGCACAGAGTTAATAAATAGCTGTTGAAGATAATGAAGGTTTTATTGCAAAAGCAGAGTGAAAGTTGATCAGGTGGCCAAAAATATGAGTGTCACTGAATGCAAATTTTGTACCAGCTCTGCTGAAAGTAACAAACCCTATTAGCATAATATATGTTAACACAAACCACATGACAGTGCTTTTGTCAGGTTATTACATGGCCCCAGGAGGTAAAACCAAAATAAATCACCCAAAATAATCTCTGTATGATATGATGAAAGTAAATGTACTGCATGATGGAAATTGTGTGAAGGCTAAACAGAACTAGAAAGAACCTGAACAGATAGAAATATTTACTCTGATTTCTTCTCATTTCTACATTTTTCAGGTTAATTATTGGAACTTTATTATTATATAACTATCAGTATTAATAACATGTATGTACAAAACAAACAATATAACTGTATAAAGTACTGTCCAAAAGTCTTTAGCCAACTCATATTTCTTTAAATTTTGCTTTCAGTGAGCCAGACTTTACTGAAAAGAGGTCTTGGGCAGCAGACTCTGAAGGGCTCTATTTAGATATTAGCAGCTTCTTCAATCACTTTCAGTCCAACCATTGTACCTGACCATTTTGTTCTTTGTTTTGTTTATTAAGCAACTTAACACTTAGCCTGTCCTGGCGGGATCTTTGTCTGCATCTGGACATGCAAATAGCCACATGTAGTTATTAAAATACATGTCAAATAATTGTTACACAATACTTGTTGCTTTTCTTAAATATAATGCATTGCATTAGATAATTACTCTTTACAGAAAAATATTTTGTTACACTACTCATTACTTTCACATTACTTTGTCACATGATCTGAAATGCACTGTAAAATAATTATTAGATAACCATATAAACTTGAGGCTACAGTCCCACACACTGACGCACATCTGTATCCTAATTGAGGACACACATACGATCTTTTTCTTTATGTTTACACATGAACACAAAACCAGTGACACAAACGAAAGTTGAAAATCAGCCCAAATAGACTTGCCAAAAGCGATTGCCATGGAGATTCTACTTTAAAAACATGAACAGGCAGAAATGGAGGCAGCAAGCCTGACTGCCTTTGTTACCTGTTGAAGTTCAGGCTCTGGCTGCAGTGCTGGGGTCTGCATACACTTACTCTGGGTTTTTGGCTAACTCTGTGTTATCACGCTGTCTGTGTGGGTGGCTGCAAAGAGTTGATGTTATTTTAGCAGCATAATGCAGATGTTTCTGTCCTGGACACAGTTGTCACTTGACCATCTTGTTCTTTTGTGCAATAAAAATAAAAGTCATGTCCTCATCTCCACTTCTCAAAGGTTGTATACCACTCCACCATTTTCCTCCTCCCTTTACACAAATTGAAATCAGCTGGTTGTAGAACAAGTGCGCTTCAGAAGAAAGGCATGTAAGTGTAATGTAATTACTTAGTACAATAACCCATTACATTACTCTGTAAATGAAAAAATGTAATGTGATTACAGTAATGCTTTACTTTGGAATGTCTTACAACAACACTGTTAGTCTGTGAAACAAATACAGTCTTGCGTTATTACTAGATGTGTACACAAAAAAAAGAAGAAACAAAAATTTGGAGTACTATACAACTGAAATATGTATAATCACATGTTTGTTTATTCAAATAATCAGTCATTAAGAAAAATGTAATTGGTATAAACTGAATGTAGTGGACCAATCAATAAATTTTATTTGATTAACTGTAACATTTTACAGGTAATTGAATTAGTTAATTAGTCAATATATTGGGCAGTTTTTTTTAAATCAGTTCAGGTTATATTAAATATGTGTTTGACTTAAGAAAAGAGAAAGCTTTCATTTTAAATTGAAGGAATTCTACTAGACTCTTTGTGTAGGTGGGAGCCGGCATCTCCTCACAGGTTTCTCCCTCACTGTATCGAGTATTTCTTTCTTCCCTCTGTGTGGACAGAGCACATTCCTGTTGCCTTTTACTCCCTGCTGATAAGGAGGTGAAGAACTTTAACAGCTTCACTTGGCATTTTACAAACGAGGAACAGGCACTTCCAATTGTTAGCGTTCCACTTTATTGCACTAAAGTAGCAAAGAAACTGCTGTCTACGTCCTTTTTTATTCTTATTGTCCACTCACTATTTTGCACATTAGGTAAAGTGATGCAAAGTCATGTTTTAAAAGTCATTAAGAATCTGGTAATTAATTTTTAAAATCAGGAGTACAGCAGTCAGAAAAATGCATGCAACAAATTCCCAGCTCATTAAGATGGAAATGTGTTATTGGAGAAACATGATGAGGTGCACAATTGGAGGAGCAATCCCTCCTGCACAATTCCAATTCCTCCTCAACCACCTGAACATCTCAGAGCCTGTTAGCAGCCCTGCGCCCCACACTAAACAAATATACAACCCAGTCGGGCCCTGTTTTGTTTCCTCTACCTCCCCTGCAATGTCCACCAGCTCCAATGCCCTTGACTTTGTACTCGGTGTCTACAATGCTAATTCTCTGAGCTTAGAACAATAAACACTGCAATGATGGACCCAGCCCAGAAGAGGCCACACTTCCTGTCTGCCCAGGGCTACTGTCCAGGAGAAAGACCAGAGGACTGACAGGAAGGGGTCAGGGAAACAGAAAGAGGAGGTAGATGAGGCATGAAAATGTGGCGCGAGATTGTGTTTATGTGCGAGAAAACAAAAAAAGGAGGTTTATAGCATAGCAGTGTAGAAGAATGTGATGCATGACTTATTAGCCTTGCTAGTGATCACGTTCTTAAAATGTAATGTGATTACACACATTAACCAAATCTGTTTGAAGCTACGATAAACAAATTGTTCTTTTCATCTTTTTTGGAACCACTAATCTTCCTGAAACAAAAACACTTTGTCAGAAACAAAATGCAGGTCGATTCCAGCATTTATTATTCTAATTCAAACAATGGCAGCAGACTTGACTGTTGCTGCATTTGCGTCTATCAAATAAAAGATATACAATTTAGCAAACTATGTATATTCTAATTTTCTAGAAGACCCAGATGTGTGCTTTACTGGCTGTGCAAGTCCAAAGAGAGCTCAAGCATGTTGCAGGCTCCTTGTGGGGGTGCACGCTGCTTGGTTCTCTCCGTTTTCTCTGTGTCTCTGAGACATCTGGCTGCAAGCATCTTTAGGATTCCATCAATACCACAGCAAGGGGGAAAACCCCACAGCTGAAAAAAGCAGGCTCAGCAATCTGAATCATGGCCAGCTCAAATCGACTCCAACAACCTTTCAGTCATCTCACAGAGCTCTCTGTGAGCTGCAGATCTGGCTTTGCCAAGAGTCAGAAAGCCAGGTGAATGTGGAGCGAGGTGCAAAGAGGGAGCTCTTTTCTGACCAAATATAAACCATGGGAGATCACTGATGTGCAGGAGGGGTAAGGTCTGTGCGTGATTGTCTTTGAATGACAGCGTACATCCTGCTGTTGTGCTTTTTCCTAGACAATTAGCTGTAATCAGCCCCTCTGAGCTCCCTGGGTGTTCTACGATACTTTCACACGCTGGCACCGGATATCTCTCATCACCACATGCCACACACACACTCACACCGAGTCCTACCTAGAAGCTAAAGTAATAGGATGAACCTTCGACCCGCTGTAAAAGTAGAGAATGTACAAGAACATGGTTATTTGTGCACGCGTTTGTGTGTGCATGTGTGTGATGTGTGGTGGTTGTTTGTAGCCAGGTCTCTGTGGGCCTCTCCAGCCCGTGGCTCTCACTCTGTTCAAACTTCACCATGTGTTGCACACATGTTCCCATTAGGCCTGTAAAGCAGTCTTTGTGTCTCTGAGCAGCATCCTTGACAGCAGTTAACTGTATTTCCCCCTTTGTGACAAACACTGACCTCGTCCACCTCTCCATCTGACTGAAAGCACCTTAAGACCCACCCCTCCCCTCCTCACATTGGTGCAAAACGGGTGCATATACTTCGGTGGGAACCTAAAATTCACACTGTGGGAGAATTTCCCCAGCAATGAAAACCTCGGATACAGGCATTAAGACATTAAAACACAAAGAACAGAGGTTATCCCTCTACCTTTCCTGCATCTACTGTGACTGCTCCTTGTTACCAAGGGGGATTATGGGATAGTCCAGTGAGTTCACTATGCCACTTCTTATCCACACAGTGTGTGGGCCGGGTTGGCCTGCGGAGACATCACCAGGCAGGCAGACGCGACTGCTGCTTTGGGCAACAGCTGCCGAACAAAATGGAGCTGAAAAATTCCACCTCCCCATTCCCATAAACAGGACTAAGATGTGATTTACATATTGTGAGACAAGAAGAAAATTATACACCTTACTGCAGGGCAAGTGTGTTTCAGATACATGTGTGCATGCTTGCACAATACTTAACTACAATTAGCATGCCTAAAGAACCCACAAAGGGTGCATCTGGGAGCTTGAAATGCCCACATTAGAGATGATTATATTCTTCAGCATTCAACCGCAAGTTTTTATTGACAATAATTGGAAAATGTTCCCCATCTACAGGAAGGTCAAAGCTCAGATTTGGAGCTGAGAGAGATTTATTGCTTTCTCGAGGACACTTCAGCAGCACGGGTGCCTACTGACACAAAACTCACCCTGTAATGTAGTGACAGCTGCTACAATGTTGCATTAAAGTGCAACTGACTGTATTGGTTACTGTTGGTCAGCGGTTGTCCTCCAACACCCTCTTAAACTCGAGCTGCTCGTCTCCTGTCTCCAGCCTTTCTTCAAATAGCGGTCCAGCTGACTCATCCTAAACCCCTCTCACACATGCTTACGCACAGATAGTGAATCCCACAGATAGAAATATATCCAAATGCAAGTGCTACACACACACATAGACTCCACTTACCCCTGGTGAAAGTAGAGCTCAGCACATTTTTGTGGGGCATGTTGACACCCTGGCAGGATCTATGAGGAGGTTCTGGCAGCATTTTGTTATTCCAACGTTTTTGCTCTTGTGAATACTAACTTCTCCATCTCAGAGCCACAGACCAAATAAGAAATCAGCCAAGTATTTCAGTCGCACCACATGACATTAGTGGATTTTGGAACTGTTAGTGAGAGGACGTATATTATTACTTTTCCGGCTCAGTCAAGTTTATTACCCAATGTATTCTTTATATTTATGCCTAAAGCTTCAACTGTGGTACAGATCTCTGCAGTGCAGACCGTGCATGGCAAATTTCCAGCGAGGACAGACTAAAATACCCTGTAAGTCACAAAGACAAGCAAATTCACTCCCACAGTGCATTCACGCATGCTAAATGCAGTTAAAGGTAAACGAGTATCAACTTATAGCTCATGAAGCCAAGATAGTGTGGACAGCAAGCATTATTCTTTTGACAGGTATGCAGATTATAACAGATAAGCAACCATAGACATTTATCTGCTCATACATGTGCCAAAATATGATAATATACAGATGTTTTCACTCAGATGTTAACATCTGAACGTTAACATCCAGGCTACTGGCAGCTTGTCAAAACAAAAAAACCCCAAAAAACAAAACACATAATTTTTTTTTCCCATTTTAATACTATTGTTACACCAAGAAGGTGATTAGCTATTAGTTGCAAACTTGACATAGAACCTGAGAGATGCACCTGATCCTTCAGCGGATCCATCTACTGTTCACTGGGGCCTCATCAGAAATGGTCTCAGTGGAAGGGTGGCTGTCAAGAAGCCATTCTTAATGAAGGGAAACAGGAAGAAATCGCTGAGGTATGCTAAATTGCACAAGAACTGTACTGAAAGTCAGAGTCAACGGGTCTTATGCAGTGATGAACTCAAATGGGACGTTTTTTGTTCAGACTGTTAAAATGTGGAGAGGAGGTCAAGAGAGGGGTGCATCTTTAAAACGCGGTGGAGACTCTCATTGACTACGGTTTCATTTTTTCATTTTTCAACATGGCAATCTCAATGCAGTAAAGGATACTTGGGTAGAAAATCCCACAATGGAACACAGTCAGTCATGGATTGGCCTCCCCAGAGCTAGGCCCCCACATTATAAGGGCAGTATGGGATCATGTTGACAGGGAACAAACCAAAAGAAAACATCCAAAGAATCACTTTGAAAGTCCTTAAAGAAGTCTGGAGAAGTATTCCTGAAGACTAAAAGAAATTACAAGGAAACTTCAGGCTGTGTTGAAGAATGAAGGTGTTCATAGCAAAAGCTGACATTCTAGCTTGTTAGAACTATACAACCCTCTTTTTGCTTTATACACTGTAAAGAAATGAAGGGTTGCTCAAGACTTTTGCACAGTTCCATACTTATGCCTACAGCATACTTGAAGTATTTTTTTTTTGTTACCACTTTATTGATTACTAACAATAACGAATGAATAAATAAATGGCAAATTTTCCATTTAAGAGTCTCTGCCATGATATTTTTCTTTTGTGTATTGAAATTCAATCCAATATTGTAAACAACCTGACTCCCTTACAGCTGGTGTTTTTTCCCCCACTGTGTCTCACTATATTCCCGTTCCACGATGGATCCGAGTAATTAGTGGCAGCTTGTTTCGACCAAGGTCTATAAATAGGCTTTCCTGTGCCTCGGGCCTCCCTTTAGTCAGGCCCTGATGGTCGTGTCAGAATGTCTTTACCAATATGGGGCACAGAACGGCTAATGTCAAACACGTGTGGAGAGGAAAAGGCTTTTCAGAGAGAAGAAAAAATGCTTCATCTTTTAAGTGATAATTACTTGATTCCTATTCTGCTTTTCTTGGCATTAGCCTTTGATCTCACCCAAATCAGCTTGCAAGACAAGCATAAAATTACAAGAGAGTGTAATGACGTTAAAACCCCTATACTTTACTGTTATGTGTCTAATTAGGAAATCTCTCCCCTTCCTTTCTTGCTGCTTTTTAAAAAAAATCTCACTCTCAATCTCCTCTCTTCTTTGATGTTCTCCTTGACACTCCGAGTTCATCTCCTACTTGCTTGCTTTGTGTTTGTGTGTGCAGCACGCATGCCTCTCGACACATTCGCTTGTGACTATGGCCTGACTGAGATGCCAGTGGAACAGGGTGCGTCTACCAGAGCCAACTGCACATACTTCTGAAGTCAAGATTTGCAAGAGTCTTTCAGACAGCCCCCTCACTTGTAAACAGAACAAGGGTCTGTAGGAAGGAAACTGAACTCCACTTAGAGCTATTAACAGCATTCAGTAGAATACAGTGCGTATCCGCTGCATGAATATCTGAACTGTTAGACTGCAGGTTGGACTCATGTCTTCATTACAAGCAGCATCGCAAAAACAAAACATCCGTGTGCAAAATAAATTATACCTCTATTTATATCAGCCTCTCCATGAAGTTTATACTGTGTCTCTATTGACTTCATGTGGAAATATACTGAATTCAAATCAGAGGGCTTTGAAGGTATTCATTGGAGCAGTGCTAGGGCACTCTGGCACCTCCTCCCCCTGTCCTCCCTACCTCTTCTCATCCCCTGACCACTTCCCTTATGGCTTTGAAGCTGGGCGCCCTTCTCTGCTGCTGCCAGACAGGATACCCCACATCCTGTGAAAGACAGGAAGGAGCTCTGCTCATACTGCAGCCCCAGACACAAAATCTGTGCACCAGAAACCTTCAGGAAAACTTGTGCCGTTGTGTTACTTATCACACTGTTCTTATCAGACTGAAGTAAATACACAGAAACATAGATTAAACAAATTAAAATCTGTTCTCAAAGATGCGTCTCAAATCTGCAAGGATCTCAACAGCTGCTACTAATTTCCCTGACCTTCTTTTGGATGGGCTCACCCGTGCTTCAGCGAAGACACTCCAGAACCTCCATCTGCTGGAGAGCTAGTGGTCGTGGTTTTGGTTGCTGCACTGATGAGGCGCATGCAGATCAAGAATTTGGGTGCCAGTGCAGAGTTTTCTCCAGCTCATACAAATGCGCAGTCAGGATCTGTGAAGCTGGGATCAAGCGTCTCTGCACGTCGAAATGTGCTAATGTCCAGTGGCAGCGCTCCATCTCAGCCACTGGACGCGTTCTCAGAACTTGTGATTGCCTCATGAAATGTAACATCTGCTGTTGTTTTGAGCTGAAGCTTTAGTTTAAGGGGACTATTTTTTTAAAATGCAAATGTATTTGAATTTTGCTAATAAAAGCATATCATGCACCCTCACATTCTGCGAACACCCAGAACTGGTGTGAAACTTTACCTGCTTTACCACATGCCTGCAATTTAAGGTCAAAGGGAGTTAACCTGAAGACCTACAGCCCCACCAAACGCTGTCTGAGCCCAGCTGTCATTTGTGTTTTGGACAGGCATGCCAGCTTGAGAGAATATTGCTTTTAAGAGTAATGAAAACAGGCGCACACCCAAAATCCTTGGTCTGCTTTAAAAAAATAAAGAAGAGATGACCGTGAATAAAAAAGCTCCACAGCCATGACAGAACTGACTATTCCTTCAGTGGCAGTCTAACCTCTGCCAGGAGCAATCGGCCTTGCTGCCCTGTCAGCTTCCAGGTGTGGGAACCCCCTCTCTGCCAGACAGCCATCGAATGCATGACTGTAATTTAGAGCATTAAGATGCAGTAGAGTTTTTGTAGAGGGAGCTGGCAGGGGGACAGATTCACACACCGCTCCCAGCATGAAAGAGCCAAGGACAAGATGGCTTTGAGGTGGGCTGATGCTTCAGTGAAGACAGCCTGATGGGCTGGACTTGCTAACAGATCTCACTTCACTCAGATAAGCAATACAGTGGGCCAACTCATTAGCTGATCTATTTGCATACATATATTTTATTGCATTTTTACTTGTCACTTGGCCATGTCTGCCAGTATCAGCCATGTCAGACTTGTTGGTTCTTCCAGAAGTGACACTGTGTGACTGGATTTGTGGTGTAAGTCTCAGAAAGCCCACTCATGAGCCCTAAAGCAGGCATAGTGAGACATGGATAAAGTTCCTGAAAATGGAAAAAAGTATGGCAAATATATTTTTCAAAAAAAGCAAACAATATTTTCAATGTCTGTGAACTGAGTGAAATGTAAAACTAGACCTGGGTGTACCTTTGTAAGAAACTCACCATGTATTTATGTAGCACTAGAGGCTGAGTGTGTTTGCCAGCAGTGACAGGAGACACCTAGTGGCCTGTTTGGATTTAATACAAAGACCATATTAACCATAGAAACACATTACAGCTGAAAACACATCTTCTTCATCATCCCAGAGTCAAATTAAGATCTCTTCTCATGAGCATGTTGCCGTAACACTCTCCCTTGCTATAGTGTGCAAGTGTTATCTTTCAAATTTGAAATCCGTCAATGTTTTTAGATGTCTTCATGTCCGTTAACCCCAACAGCAAAGAGACTTTGCAGGGGAGCACTGAAGAATAAGGGACACACAGGGGTGCATTTGCCCAATGAGTCTCCAGCATTTAATGTGCTTTAATTGGCTCAGGAGTTAATGTTACCTAACCCCAGAGTTCAGGTTTTATAATAACATTACTGCCAGACTATGCACCCCACTCACCTCATAGATCCCATCATGCTGATGGCTGCCATGCTGATTATATTTGTCAAACCTTACTCTAGCAGTTTTTTTTAAATCTGTAAAATAGTTTGTAAAGGTGATGTTGGGTCATCAGGAGAGCTGAAGGTGTTAATTATAACAACAGTAGTTCTATAGGACACTTATAGTGCGGATTTATAGCTTCTGTGCATGTGTGCAAATTTATACATGCACACACTAGTAGAACAGTAACTTCAGAAATCTTGGAGTAATTATAAATTTAGGAGCTCGAGCAGAATTTATGGCCATTAAAACTAAGTACGACTTCTTCCCAGTGACAGAGGGCTGTTTGTTGCTGGGCCTCAACATCTCTCCAAAGGACAGAGGCAGTAGTGCCAGTGTGCCAAATGCTGGAAGTGGGTCAGTGCACAGACTCACAGTGGCTGCAACGCATACATCACGCGTGCACCTGTACAAACATACAGAGGGAGGGCTAGCAGAGGAGAGCTGGAGTCCACATTCAATTCAAGCCACATTTTAAGGACATTTTTAAGCACAAGGCTACATGTTTAGCTACACAAAATTATGAACCTACAAAATAGTATACCAAATATGACAGCTGTATGAGTAAAACCTCTATATTTGTAATTTTGCACTGGTGAACTTGGTAAAGTCTGCAGTAACCGCCCTGTTTGTCAGACAGAAGAAGGATCTTGCCTGCATCAAAGCCAAGACCGCAGTGGTAGTATATTTTATTGCCCTATTTGCATTTATGTTCTCAGCTATAGCTCTTTATAGTTCAGAGACTATAGCTGCATGTGGTTCAGCAATCTGCGACTGATGAATGCAGAAAAGCTACTACCTAAATGGCACGTGTCTCTTTGTGCCTGCATTTTGAGGCATATCTGAGGCATATCTCTATCGATCGATCGATCGATCAATCGATCGATCGATCGATCGATAGATTATAAGGAGCAGGATGTTATTTTATGTCTAATTATAACAAAAGACTCAAAGCACAAGTCTTCATCACTGGTTAAGAAAAACATGCAGTCATTTCACTTTTATCAAGAGAAAGCACAAAGAATTATGACAATGAAAAGACAGCTTTCTGAAGAGCAACAAGATATAACTTGCTCTGAAGAAAATATTTGTGTTGCTTCTTTGTGAGGCTGTGCTTAAACACAGCAGTTGCCTCAAGCTAAACGGTAACATCCACATGCTTCCTGACTGAAGAATTGTAATTTACTTTTATAATACTTGCTATTAGCTGACAATGATGAATCCTGGAGGAATTTTACTTAATTGTTCATTTTGAAAGCGCCATAAAACACTGTGAAAATGCCTCAGTACACATACGGATTACTGCCAAATTGTATATAAATTATCAAAGGGAAAAGTAACTATTTGGAGAACAATGTTCTTGTTTACTTGTAAACAAGCTTGCGTACTTTGCTCAATTCTCAAGCCATAGTTAAAAGGAAATGGATGTGCCTACAACTTTCACTGCTGATTTCAGTGGAACTGGAATTAAGCCTGCTTTCTGAGACAGTAGCCAACTGTGGTCACACGATAGCAGCAATTAAAAGGATGCAATAAAAGATGATAATGGCACAGAATACTGCTGAGATGGAAAGAGAGGTTTCACTCTGATTGATTTTTAGATTTCTATTTTTAGATTTCACCAGGCAAACAGTATTTTCTGTGCTTCCCCCGATGGAAGACAACTGTTCATGACAGCTATACCAAGGTAATTATTTTATTATAATATACCTGTTAAAATATTATATATGCCAAAGTTAGGGGTGTGGCTGCTTTACTGGTAAATAAATGTTGACACAGCTGTTGTAGTCTTTCCTTGGTGGCTAAGTTTCATCTTCACTGGACTGACCATGTTTGTTGTTTTGTTGACTTTTAGCTCTTTTGATTTGACTCATTTGACAAAAACAGCATTTACTCTGCTGTTAATTGCAATGCACCTACAAACCACCAAGAATGTGAAAGAACTCCACTTGTCCATGTCCCTATGCATTGTTTATGTCTTGAAATCTATGTCCATCTTTTATATACAGTCTGTGATAGTAATGTCATTAGTTCAGCATATGTTTTATTAAAAAAATACAAAAAAGAACTGTAGAAATTAAATTCCTGAACAGATGATTGTACCCAAGGCAGTTATAGAGTCATATTCTGGAAACTATGAATGGCCATCCAAAAAATTTGTACCAGTCTGTTTTGTAGATGTGAAGTTGTGCCACTGGATAAATCAAACATTTTGGCCTGCTTGTGGTGCAAGACTAATGCTTGTTTATTAAATGTCACAAGTAAGTATAGATGATAGACACTCCAGGACAGTGCCTGATGAATTCCAGACTGCTGAGGGAACTATAACAAATGGTTCAGACCAGTGGGTGTCACAGACAAGTCTGCTGGTCTGGAAAGTATCAGAGTAGGGGAATGGTCATACTCATACCTGGGGTCAATCAGCAGAAATCCTGGTGTTACAAGAGTGGACGTAAACAGCTGATGTGTGGCATGTACAAATTTTAAGTTCAGAAAATCTCAATTTTTCTTTTGGCAAATGAATTATGACTTTTACCAGTATTGAAAAAGTGGAATGAAACTAAGTCACTCACTGGTAAGTGTAGCATTGTATGCCAGCATCTTGACTGGCACTAGTTTGTTGGGATTTTTAAAACTTTACCTTAGTAAAAGTAAATGTTTTTACATGTTTACTCACACTGTCTGAATTTTTGTGATCTCAAAAATGAACTGGTGGGTTCCCCACTATTTCTCCCCCATGTCTGTCTTTTTCTCACCGCATGGGCCGTCCTCTATGACCGCAAGTAAACACCCTCTTCAAAGTTTTGCTCTTTTAATGCACAGTATGAATAAATTGCTCCAAGCCCGTAAACTTTAACAGCTGTTTTGTTGCTCATTGCAGTTTCCTGCATTGCTCATGCCTCGAGTGGAAAAACTCCCTGACTGCTTGCCTGTTATGAATCTGCTTGTTCTCATAAAACATTTCTTTAATTCTGTGGGATTTTTTTTAAGTGCTTGGACCTGTGGGCTGGTCTCAACATCTCTTCTCATTGAGAGAAAGTTGTAAAGAAAAGCTCCTGTAAAGAGGTTAATTAAAAGTCTTAAAACGGCTAGTTAATTAGGGAGCTTTAATTTAAAAATACAGGTCATTATGTTGCATCAACAAAGGATAAATGAGATGCAACTATAAATACTGTAAATGTAACTTTATTTTTCTTGCTAATGCTGGAGAGATCTAATTTTTCCTGCACGTACAAAACATTCTAGGTATGACTTTCTTTGCACAGTCTGTTTTGTACTAGCCTTTAAAGGCTTACAACTCTGTATTAGTAGTTCACTGATTACACAGAAAACATCGCAGGCGGGGCTAGTTCACCTGACCAAACAGCTCCTGATTAAAGAAGCTTGTTCTGGATGGTAGCTTTCCCCTCCACGACTTAAGGGTGAAAGGTAAATATCCTACTGCACCTGAAACACTCCAGAGTAGACACCCTTCAGTACAATTAGCCAAGCATATAGGTCTAAATATACTCTGCCAGCTGTGAACACAAAGCATACAATCACCCTCAAATGCACAGTTTATATATCTCAATATATTATGCCTTTGGAACATTTCTATGTTGTTTATCACAAATGATGAAACTACTGTGCAGTGTTGAAATATTGTAGTTGGCAGCCACAGCCCTTCAATTTCAGCGCTGTAATGAGCAAGTTTACCTGCCGTAATAGGCAGCTTTGTATCTGCATGGCAGCAGCAGATGTGTCCTCTCCGACTCTGCTGGTTTAGGGGAGACAGAGTTACTGTGGGAAAGGGAGAAGTGTGTTTGAAGCAGGCAAATCTGCTGGGTCTTTTAAATAACATCTAGTAACACATCCAGAGAGAAAACTGAAACTTTAAGTAGATTATTGAATGTATTATGGATAATAGATCATCTGAATTTTTCAGATATTCCAGCTGTTACTCATAAAGAAAAACATCTGGAATGAAAAGCTCATAATTCTTTTTATTTAGTTAAATCATGACTTTCAGTGACCGTAAACTTCAATCAAAAGGATGAGTCAGACGTGATCAGATGTTGTGATGTACCTATTCCACTGAACGGGGAATGGGAACATTCCCAAATCCGTGGATTCAACGATGTCTTTTTTTTTTAAGATTTAACATTCCCATTATGGAACGACATGGGCTGCACGGTGGTGCAGTGGTTCGCGCTATTGCTTCACAGCAAGAAGTGCCAAGGTTTGAATCTACCACCCATGTGCAGTTTGAGTGGGTTCTCTCCAGGTGATCCCGATTCCTCCCACAGTCCCAAGACATGCACGGGGTTATGGTAATTGGTGATTGTTGTTGGCTATGAGTGAAAATGGTTATCTGTCTCTCTGTGTTAGCCCTGCAGTAGACTGGCAATCTGTCCAGGGTGTACCCTGTGAAAGCCGTGAAAGTCTCTGGCGACTCTGAAAAGGAAAAGTGGAAGAAAATGGATGGTGGTAAAGTTGTGTATGTTGTGTGCACACACATAATGTGATAGAGTAGTGGGCAGATGTCACCAGCATGTTGTCCTGTTTTAAAAAACAGCAAAAAGATTTAAGCAGAGGCAATTTGCCATGAACAGAATTACCTGATTTGCTCTGTTTGCATATTAAAACTCGTTCCCACTGCTGAACAGCTGTCATGCAAGCATAGCTGTGGCTATTTATGTACTGCACCTGTAAACGTGCAGTATATAAATAACCAAAAGTCCCACCTGAAAAGGCAGGACTGCAGAAATGAATGAAAAGAAGATATTTTCTCCAGCATCTCAGCTAGACTCGCTAACTGTCAGGTTTAGACCTGTGACTTGCACATGTGTGAATGACTCCATCCTCTACTCTATGCCAAGGTAAATGAATCTGTGGCTTCAGTTTATGGCTTAATGCACAGATACAAGAGTGGTATAGATCTGCTAAATTTCAGTGGCAGAGTGTATGTGTTTTTTTTCCACAATGTGAAAATATTCCTTTACCTGTAATTACCCTCTACAGGCTGTAAATGCAGCTACCACCAAGTCTAACTTGAGTGGCATGGTAAAGCTCCGTGAGGCTAGCCCGTATATTGTGGTTGTGTAGTTTACACCTCCCCTGTCACATCGCTGCCAGACTGTGTGATTTCTGTTTATTTATGTATGAAAAATGCAGAAATATATGTGGGCTGAATTAGAGAGGTCTTGCAGACCCACTGTGAGCCCACTGGCTGGAGAACCAACTGGGCCTCAGAAACCTCCATTACACCACAGTTTTATTTTTAGCAAACATTCTTCAATTCAACAAAGAAGACATTCAGGTTAATCCAAAAGCAAATATTTCTCAGAGAGCTATAGAAACAAACCATGTCACATATTGACATCTGTGCTACTGTACACTCTTGCAGAGGTGTGTGTGCGTTTCATTAGTTTAAAAGAAAGAAAGAAAAAACTCTTCACGTGAGCTTTTGGTCCTTAGATTTAAAAAAGATAAGTACAGCTTCTTTATAAAGTGTCCTCTGAAAGAAAAACAAGGATCCTGCTCATTGAGTTTGAGCTTCAATAACATCAGAGCATTCCTCAGTGGCATCAGAAAATATTTGGAGACTATGGGAGAAGGAGAGAAACTGTAGACATAAACATGCGGCGCAGGGAGGGCTAACCGGCACAGGAGGACAACCTGCCAACAGGAGTTGTGGCTTTCAGGAATGTGCACAAACACACCGCCTTGCTTTTGTCCTCAGTATCATCTGATTCCTCCCGTTTTCTCAATGCATTTGTCTCACCTGCAGCTTGCAGACATTTGACGGATAAAACTAATATTTCTGAGCTGAAAAATGTTCCATGCAAATATTTAGTGCTAAGATGTTTGCATGAAAATCATAAAGTTCAGCATGTGGAGAAATACACGTATCAGCTTCTTTTTTTTTTTAAGACTTAAAGTAGACGAGAAGGTCACGTCTTTATGCTGGAACCGGCATTGGGAAGGTTTAGTTTGTCCTAGTATAGCTTAATCTAGATCAGTCAGAAGCACCGTTCAAGTTCACAAATTAAAGGTTTTCAATGGATGCAAAAACACAAAAGAAAGTAATTTAAGTGAAATTATACTTTTGTGCCCCATCAGGTAATGGTCTGAGCTGAAAACGCTCTCACACTCAACTCTCTTTAATCAGTTTTTAAAGTATTTCAAATTAATTAAATTAGAATAAACTTGAAACACTCTAAAAACACAAAGACAACAAATTTACCCAGAGGTCAGACCGTTCCTTGCTCAGAGACAAAGCAAAAAACCCAACAGCTACATCTCAGACTCTACAGGCCCCAGGTAGCATGTTACAGTTCAAGTCCAACTAGAAAAAGACTGAACAAGTGTGGCTTGTTTGGAAGCATTGCCCAGAGAAAGGCTCTTCTCTCCAGAAAGTACATGGCAGCACAACTTAGATTTGAAATGTTGCATCTGAACAAACATCGAGACTTCTCGAACAGTGTTCAGACAGATGAGAGCACTGATGAGAGCTCCACTTGTTTCTCTAAACAAGTGGAGATGTTTAGAGAAAACAGCATATCAGCACAAACATCTCAAACCTGCTGTCAAGCATGGTGGTGGAGGGGGATGATTAGCCACAGGGTCTGGACACCAGATCACTTGTATTTATATAGCGCCAAATCACAGCAATAGTTGCCTCAAGGCTCTTTATATTGTAAGGTAAAGGTGCTACAATCATACAGAGAAAACCCCAACAATCACATGACCCCCTATGAGAAAGCGCTTTGGCGACAGTGGGAAGGAAGAACCTATTTGTGCTCTCTTGCTACAGAATTTGGACCAACAACAGAAACTCAAGTACATGAACAAACTGACTCTTTATAGTTTCACCATACTCCTAATATTGTTAATAATCTGAATAAATATATTATTAAAAACAGTAAATGTTTAAAATTTGTTCTCCAAACCTTTGGTCTAACCTTGCTCTGTTGGTAATTGCTTCTCCTGGGGCAGGAGCTGCGTTGGCAGCATGTTGTTCCTCCTGCCTCGTTCACTTCACCTTGACGGCCTACCAGCTGCTCAGCCGGCACTGAGTTGACAGCACAGCCTCCAACTTAGTTTACACAAACCCCCACTTCCAATTTCTCCCTGCATCACGTTTGTGCAGTTTATTTCATGCGTGTCACCCATGTCAGTGTAATTTCCTTCAGCACACACCACACTAGTAGACCTCTGGTCACAGATGGTCACAGTTCTACACCTCCGTGGAGTGATTTGTACGATTTAGTCCACAGTTGCTTTGCACCACATAACAGATCCTGTTGTGCTTGCACCATGTGCTAAGCCGACCTTACTGAACTTGGTCTTTCCAATACAGATCTGCAGCAATGTCACCCTGGCATATTCATGTTTTGGTATTTAGAGAGGCAAGTCAGAACACTGAGCCATCTGATGGTGCTCTTATCTAAGCCAGGAAACGCTGCCAAGCATTTGATTCATTAAGAGCGCTCTTCCTGCAGGAGAAACACAACATAACAGTTAACAGAGTGATTTATGTTGAGGTGCGTTTATCAGGAATATTGCTCCAGGAAAAATTGAGTGGAATTTTAAAATTATTGTCCGTGTACCGTTGCTTGTGTCATGAGATTTAAAATCACAGCCGATTTTTTTAAGGCTCATTTAAATTCTTTCAAATGAGTTAAAGGTATTTATTTGTTAAGCCAAAGAGATGCTCTATTCATTTGTTTGTCTGAGCGTTGCTGACATGTTGTCACTTATGGTAATGAGTCTGAGTGAGTGGCACATAAAGACTCTTTTCATTGCACTCTCTGGGGCACTGGAGCAGGGCAGTCATGGAGTTTGAAGGCAGAGCTGTGCCCCTGCCCGAGTGAAAATACAGAATGGAAAGAATTTCCTGAAATGAAACTCAATCACTTTTGCCACTAAACAGCAGACTATGCACTGGAGGAATCATCTGCAAAGTCTTGGATTTATAAAAAGCAGTTCTTGAGAACTGTAGAATAGTGGACCCACAATCAGAATTAGACAGGGCAGCTCTCTTCAATAGTTACACGCAATGCAAAATTACACTTTTTTCAGTTTATACTAACTTAGACCTTGAAATGTTCTGTTGTTGAGTTCAAGTGGACTGATAGCCAAGGACGACAGCGACGTTCATGAAGACGGTGGTGGCAGTGGAGGCTGTAATCCATGGCTTTCATGTGCTTACTGGTCTTACAGAGGCCAGCTGTTGTTGAGTTTTCATCCAAGCAGCTGGGCTAGGGTGTTCTGTGGTCTCCTTCAGCCCTCTTTGAAAGAGGATAGTCACGTTTAGTCCCTCTACGAAGCCCTGAGAATACACCCACTGCAGCCTCACTGAGGAGAGATGTCCTTGTTGCAAGGATGTAAAAACAGGCCTGCAGAAAGGGACTCTGGGAGACTCGTGGAGATGTTGGCAACAGGTGAATGCAGGACCAGTGTGAAGGGGAATGTCTGGCAAGTGGACTGGAACATCTTGAGCCAACGTGGGAACTCAGGATGTCGTCAATATTGGTGAAATGTGTCTGAGTCAAATGGTGGGAAGAAATAAAAGACGCTGGTTCAAAAGCAAATATTCTTAGTTTATGCAGACGTGGTGAAGCAGCTGTCCTGTTGGGAGAGGCACAGGGATGGGCGAAGCTTTTCATTTACCCCCACAGAGGAAGTGGACAACTTTAGGAAGGGCCTTGACAGTGCGCTGATTGGGCCTTTTCGTCAATCCGACTGATCTAGTGTTCCTTGATCTGAGAAGGCCTGGGTAAATGGTTTCCTTGTATTTTCCCTGGCCACACAGATGGTGGAAAATAACTCTGTAGTGGGTTTTGCTTGGCTAAGCAGCTCTGTTTTATTTGGAGTCCTGCACTAAAGGATGAGTAGCCCAGCTTGACTGGAGAGGGCCCAAGGCTTTTTGAGATCACACAGGCACTAAAATCCATATGTGAGATGTATAAACAGCAGCCAGTGTTTATTTACAGCATTTGATCTTTCAGCATGTGTCTCATGCTTAGCGCCACACTCTGGAAAGAGGAGTTGACATATCTAGGCTTTGTAATGTAAAGAAACACATGCAGAAACCATAAGCTGGGGCAAGGTTTACAGACATCCCTGCCATTTTAGTCATTTTCCTTCCTTGATCACTCTCGTCTTATTTTACTGCAGATTTTGAGGTTATAGCATGTAAGCACATCAAGCAGGCAAATTCTGGCCAACATCAGGGTCCATGGAGATCAAAGGAATGTTTGACAATTTGGCAAATGTGCTCATTTGCTCAATATCACACATGAATGTCGGGTTATTAATGTTACAGCTAGCAGCTGCTTTGCTTCACTTAGTACAATGCAAGGAGAGGGAGTCACACTAACCTAACCTAACTAACCACTAACCTAACTAACCTGTCATGTAGGCATTTTTATGGAGGTCTTCACTGGATTAGACAAGCAACATTTGAAAATAGTGAACATTAGCGGTGTGGTTAGGTGGATTTTGTTATCTTTGAGTAGAGCTAGGCTAACTGTCTTTTTTGCATTTCAAGCCTTTATGCTATTGCTACCAGTCCACAGCATCTGACAATTGCATGCTTCCAATTTTTGTCTAAGTAATGAACTGTGCATTGCAGCAAGCAAGGCACCTGCTCCTGCTGGTTAAAGTTGAGTGCTTGCCTATTTTATACAGTGGTTACCAGAGTAACACAAAACTTTGAAAACCTTTAAAATTGTTTTTTGTTGATCTAAAAGGAAAACAAATTCAGCAGATGAATGTCCTAATTCTTGCTTCAGATGTTTTTAGAAAAACTTTTCTTATTGGCGGCAGAGTAGTGGTTGATACTGGTGTCTCACAGCAGGAGGTCCTGAGTTTTAATCCAGTCTGGGGCCTTCCTGTGCGGAGTTTGTATGTTCTGCCTCTATCTTTGTGAGTTTCCTCCCACAGACTCTATGAAGCTGGGGAAGGCTCCACCCCTCCTGAGACCCTGAACTGGATAAGCGGAAGAAGATGAATGGACATTTCCTATTGCATTTTTGTAATGTATAACAAAGTTTGCAAAAGAGCCATTATGTTGGTGCTGCTAAGTTTTAACCATTGTCTATTCTGAAGCACTTTAATGGCTGACCTTTCAAGTGTCCAGGGAACTGAGAAAATACAAACAAGGAAAATACAACACCAGGAAAAATATAACACTAAGTTTAAAGAAAAATGGAACAAAAAACCAAACAAAAGTTGGACATAATTCCCTTCACAAAGAACCATCCATTCATCCATCCTCCTCTGCTTATCTGGGGCCGGGTCACGGGGGCAGCAGCCCAAGCAGAGAAGCCCAGACGTCCCTTTCTCCAGCCACCTCCTCCAGCTTGTTCGGGGGAACACCAAGGCGTTCCCAGGCCAGCCAAGAGATATAATGGATTTCACAAAGAACCAGAAGAGAATAAAGAACTAACAGAAATTAAAACCAAGACTCAGGGAGCATGACAGTGATTTTACTGATATAATTAAAGCTCCTGATATGTATGGCACATATAGGAACTGTGCACCCAGCATGCATTGCTGTTTGTATGCAAAAACAAACAATTTCATTTCATGAAAATTGTTGGCGAGGTGGAGGATGACAAAGACAGAGTCTGTCAAAAAAAAATTGCAAAACTGTTGCCTGAGCTTGAAGGTGTCCTCTCCCAGTGCCATTTTGTTGTTGTTGCATGGATTAACATTTTAAGAATATTTTATATTATATTTATATATATTTTTATATTTTATACACCTACAACATTTTTTGATGTTGTAGGTGCTAAAATGTGTCCAGAGAATAAGCAGTGGACATTTCATTGGTGAAATCCATTTTTATGGATCGAATGCTTTTTTCTGGTCTGCATATGTCTTTTCACATCAATTACACTTTCATGTTGCAGTCATTCCTTTTATGTTAGCTGTGTTGTTTTCAAAACCATGTATATGCACCTGAATTTGGGCATGAAGACAGTGAAGAAAGCACACAAACTCCTTTTTTCCCCAGCTGAGTGGGCCTCTATAGATTTTAGCAAGAGAGAAAATAAGAGCATTTTCCAACATGCGAAATCACTCTTTGAGGTGCTGGGTGTTGGGGATGTGTTTAGTTGAGTCCTGGTGAACATTTGGATGTTTGCATATAAACATCCAGTGTTGTAAGAACTCCTTTGGCATACCCCAGCAGTGGTTTGAGGATGGATAGAAGTGGGCACATGAAATGAAGAAGTCAGCAGAATTCTCATCCTTATTGTGACTAAAGACCAGGATAAAATATTTCTATTGAAAACAGGGAAAACCTACAGCCAGTCTCCTATGTCTGTGGAAAAACAGAATCTCTGAGCTGTATCTTGGAGCAGTGATTGTGGTGGTACAGTGAATGGCTGAGGTGGTCGAAATAGGAGCTTGGAGGATTTTTTTTGCATTGCTTTGAATACAGGAAACACATGTGAGCTTCTGCTTCTCTTTTGGTTGTTGACTCAAACTGCGATAATCTGAGCAGCGTGTACCCACCACAAACAAAGGGTTTGCACATTACCTCACCACACACAAAAGTTAGCCCATAGACTGCTTATATTCTGCTCCAAAACAGCTACTTTGAATGTGACAGAGCAAATAAATTCTATGTTTGATGAAGCTTTATCTTGTTATATATATTTATTATCTGTAGGACTTACATGAATATTTACCACATACACATGCCACATACAGCCCGCTTCACTCTTAAGTGGGCCAGATCAGTGATCTTCCACTTTCTGTTAGTGTAAAAAAGCCTAACTATACATTAAGTCCCTGGAATATTTTAGCAGGTCTGATTAATGAGACAAATCTGTCAGCATGATGTAAACTGTAAGAAATAATTGTATAAAATTACAGAAAGGGTTCTGGTAGCTCATTATCCAGACTGTCCTGTAATTATAAAGCGGACATTTTTTGGTACCCATTTTATCTGTGGAACCATGCATTTATATGGTTGATATGAATGGCTGTCGAGGGGGCAGTTACCAGTAAGAAAAGCTGTAAATTTCCAAAGTAAATGGTAAATGGTTCTTATTTAACCCTTTTCTACTCTACGTGAGGACTCAAAGCACTTCATACAACATGCCTAATTCAGCTATTCATACAAGCACCAAGCTGTCCAGTGGGCTCAATTGGAGTCTTTGCTGGGTCAGTTTTGGCTTCTGGGCCTGATGTTTGACACCCCTGAATAAAATGAACGCTAACAAAGAACTACATCATTGTTAGATTGATTTCTGATGGTAATGCAATCCTTTCGGGCTTTTGTCTTCACCTGTTTGTTAACCCGCACACGAATATGCTGCTTTACGAACAAACTATGACTATAAACCAGAAAATTTCTGGTGCCTAAATTTTATCTACAAAACCACAGACTCTGCAGATGCTACAGATTCTGTGTGCTCACAGAGAATCACTGCATACCGGTGACCTGTCTGAGAACCGCATACAAGAAAGAAGTTTATGCTAACTTTGGAATACAGCACATTGTATACAAATTAATGGATTAAATAAAAACAATAAACCTCCTCCTTAACTTTAAATACTCCTATATTGTGTATTTATTTTTGATTTGTCCAGTGAGCCCTCACAATCTCACTAGTTCATTTCAGTCACATCTGTATCTTATCACACTGTCTTGTACTAGTGTGTGTTTGTGTGCGTGTGTGTGTGTGAGGAGTAAACCATGCATGGCACACGTTTTTCCTGCTGAAGCTGGCACTGTGAGTTACAGCCACTTCAAAGTCTGGTGTCAGCGGTCCATTAACCATTGGTAATTGAAGTATCACTTTAAATGGCACTGAGTACGCTGCTCTCTCTGGAGTAGAAAAGGGGAAGAAAAAGGTTGCATAGAAAACATAGTTTTATGAAGTCCAGCCTCATTACTAGAATGAAGGCGGTGACATTTTGGCAGTGGCTGTGTAATGATTCTATAGCAGGGCTTTCCATGAGGGTCCTATGTAACATGCTGGCTATAATTTCCTCTCTGTGTTCACCTGTGTTTTGTCAGCTAGTAAATTTGTCATGAACAAATTGGACGGTTAAACTTGTCAGAGAAGCTGATTGCTGTTGAAATAACCTTTACTTTAAGTGCTCATTTCACATATTCTGCCACTTTATTTTCAAATGGCCTCATATAAAGTCCAGATGCTAACAGTACTTTCACAGTGTACATTCTGTGTGAGCAAGAAAACCTCCAGTTCCATTTACTATGATCGAGTGATAAAAAAAACCCCAGTGCAAATATCTTTAAATGACTGAATAGATGAGTAAAACACAGTGATCGGCCCCATAGAAAGGCCTGCACCACTGTTTTTGTAAGGCCACATATATGCGCATGCAGACTAGTTTTTGACTATAAGCGTGGTTGCATTTTACACTCAGATGCTGCTATCTCGAGCGTTAAATGTAGCATTATAAAACTGCAGTTGGCACATTTTGAAGCTTTTACATAAATCACACTTTCATGACTGTCTTCTTTTACGCAGGCAACAAAAAAAGAAAGAAAAAGAAGAGAAAAAAAAGGGTCCTGGAAAATTAAATTAGGTTTTCAGAGGTTTGCGTTGTGCCTTGCCAACCTCAATATAATAACTGTTAAACTATTACAAACTGAGAAGTGTTGGTGTTGGCAGCTTGTCAGAGCAGGGGCAGTAAAACGGTGCCATTCGAGACAGGTTGACGTTTCACTTGTAATTCTCTGATGAGAAGCGGCGCTATCTGTTCATAATCCAGAAGCATTACCAACAACACATGTGTAAGAAAGAGGAATGGTATCATTTTTTTGTCAGCTGCATAAAAAATAACATAAGTGTGATTGGTGCCAAGAAGTTGTAGCAAAAACTTACTAGCACGCATTCATTGCGTTTCCACCAGTATGCCATTTTGGGCCCGGGTACCGTCCAATACTGTCTGTGCACCATCACTTGGAAATATTACTGTGTTTGAAAGAATGCATTTCCTCGATTTTGTCATTAAAAAACAAAACAAAATGATCAATTAAAAAAATAAACCCAGCAATAAATTGCAGCTGAAGATTGTTAAAGGAAAACCCACTGTGGACACCTCAGGTGGGAGAGATGCCTTGGTCAGTGGATCCCCCGTAGGCGAAGGCCAAAAAGAAAAACAGCAGTTAGAATTGCAGGAGTCCCGAGTCAACCCTGCATGTTTTATTTGGTTAGTTTCTCTCAACGAGCTTCTTTAACTACCATTTATGATGTATGGAGGCCTCAGGCAATGTGCAAGTAAAACAAATCACACAGAAGGTATAGGGGTCTCTGCTGGGGAATTATTTTTCACATTATTTTTGCTGGTGCAAGGATAACTTCGCTTCTGTTAAATTGGTTGCTTTCTGTGGAAAGCTGGGAAGTGTGCCAAACTCACTAAAAATTAAAAATGAGAAGAATTTAATCCCTATCGCCAACACGCCAAAGCCAGGGAGCGCTTAAAAGGGTGCTTCCGAAAAAATAACATTCATGGCGGCTGGACAATAATTTCAGTTATACCACGCGATATTTTCTTTTTGTACATGTGAGACTCATTCTCAGGGCGGGAATGAAAATTGTTGCTTTTGTTTTGTATCATTTCACTCAGTAGCTGTGTCACTGAGGAATTTCTCCAGCCAGAAATAATTTAAAGTGATATTTAGGGTTACTAATGAAAAGGCTACTGTTTCCCCACTACACCCTGGACAAAGTTAAGTCAAACATGCCGATATCATGTGGGATTAGACAAGGTTCATTTATTCCTCTGGAAAATTATATTTTAACAAATGAAAAGAAAACCCACATAAAATAAACATACATATCATACCATTGAAATGCAGTTAGGTTGATGGAAATTTGAACAGTTCTGCCAATATAATATAGACTTGCTGCCACTTTATTAGGTACACCTTACCAGTACTGGGCTGGACTTTTGTCTTCAGCACTGCTTCCATAGATCCAACAAGTTGCTGCCTGTATTCTCAGTTTCCTGTTCTTTGCTGACAGGAATAGCACCTGGTGTGATCTTCTGCTGCTGAAATTTGAGATTCAACAGATTGTGCATTCAGAGATGCTCTTCTGCAAACGGGTGGTTATTTGTGTTACTGCAGCTCGAAGCAGTCTGACCATTCTGGAAACAAGGCATTTTCACCTGGAGAACTGCCACTTACTGGATTTTTTCTCTTTTTTTGGCCCATTCTCTGTAAACCCTAAAGACAGTTGAGTGGGAAAATTGCAGTAGGACAGCAGTTTGTGAAACACTCAGACCAGCCTGTCTGGCACCAGCAACTATACCACATTCAAAGTCACTTAAATGATTTTTCTTCCACATTCTAACCATGTCTACAGAGTTGGTGACATGTGATTGGCTGATTAGATGTTTGCGTTAAAAAGCAGCCGAACAAGTGTACCTAATAAAGTGGCTAGTGAGAGTAGAAAACATAAATCAAAGTGGGTGTCATGAACTGGCTCAAAGTTCAGACAATAAAAGGGGTTTGGTGGAGTCTGCACAGATAAATGCACAGTGGTTAGACCTTTAAAAGAAAGAAAATAAACCCAAATCATGCCTGCCTGCTGGGAAGACGAGAGAACGCTAGCTACCAAGCCTTTTTAAATAATTAGCCAACTGGCAATATGCTTTCTCTGAAGAGCCGCCTCACACCCTGCATGTCTCTTACACAAAAACAGAAAGGAAAGACAAGACCAGACAGAGTGGGAAGGGTCATCATGCAGGTGAGGATTTATTAGATTCATCATTTCAGAAGCAAAGAAACATAGGTGAGGTTATGTCTGTGTGGTATTCACTAACGAAGCAGCCCCAAAGTCTGGACACGGCTGCAGATGCTGTTATTTAGGTTCAGCCTGATAAAGTTATTCGTTTCTCGTCCTGTGTTTTATTCATGAAATCAAGCTACTTCTTCACTGGCAGACAGGACAATCAAGAAATCAAGAAGTCCATGCATAAAAGCACAAAATTGTTACCATTTCTATCTGCATAGTAACATCAGCAGCCTTAGTGAGTGGAGATTAACCTCCCCACCAATCTCACTGCCTACATATTGACCTAAATATGTGCCCAATTAAGAAAAAAATAGCTCATGAAATCCCACACTGCAGCAGCTTGTATAATCATGTCCAAAGACTCAAACACATTTACAGGCAAAGACACACACACACACACACACGCGCGCGCACACACACACACACACACACACACACACACACACACACACACACACACACACACACGCACACACACTATCCCCCATAATGACAAACTGAAAAAAAGTTTGCTAGAAATTTTTTACAATTTTAATTAAAATCATAAATATAAAATCTACACAAATATTCACAATCTTTGTTCAGTACTTTGGCAGTGATTACAGCCTCAAGTCTTTTTGAGTATAACACTACAAGCTTGAAATACTTATTTGGGGCAGTTTCTTCCATTCTTCTTTATAAAACCTCTCA
>VOQK01014439.1:0-14657 GCA_015052645.1 Benitochromis conjunctus
TGTACAACCGAGGATATTAGCACATATCTAACACAGGGAGGCCTGATTCTGCCCGGAGAAGCTGTTCAGAGGGGCTTTAAATAGGCTGCCGAGAATAGTGATGCTGCATTGTATACTGGTGATAAATAAATCATGGTGTAAAAGGTTGTAGATGGAAAAAAAAATTGTTTTCTGTTTTGATAAGATCAAATGTCTGCCTCAGAATAGCTCAAAGAGGTCCTCTGAGCCTTTGTTTGAAATGATTGTTGTAATTGTCAGTGTAATCAAGTGAACGCTTTCTCGAAAGAGATGCAAAACAGTTGGAGAGAAGACACAAAAACAACCAGAGGTAATGCCAAAGACACTCAAAACGCACGTCAAAAAAGTGGAAAATGACTGCAAAGAGATGTTAAACAACTGCAGAGATGCAACATGACAAAAAGTAGTGAAAAACAACTGTGGGAAGAGATGCACGATGACTGCAGATGCACAAAACATTCACAAAAGCCCACTTAAAGATGCCAAAGTTTCTTCTGCTCATGGGAAGAAAAAAGTTGTGAAAACAACTACAGCGTGAGAAAAATGAAAGCTAAAAGTTTGGTGGAAAAAACAATATTAACTACATTTTTAACACTAAAAACTAAACTGAAAGCAAGCACACTCTGGAAAATAACTGAAACTAAATCAAAATGAAAACGGAAACGTAAAAAACAGATTTGCGGGTAGGCACAAAAGAACGCTCACACCGTGAAGCAAAGGGACTCTGAAGAAATTATGAAACACCTACAGATACAGAGTACCTGCAGCGATGCAAAACAACCACTAAGAAACTATTTTTACAATTTTTTTAAAAAGGTTTTATTCACTAGAGTGGCGCTGATGAGGCCCAGCAGCATAATCTATTAATTAATCAACACACGGAGAGCCAAAGGGGCTGACAAGAGGTGTAGAACAACATTTTTTAATTTACAGTGCTTAAGTTTGTACTGCACACAACAAAGATTTAATTTCTAGTAACTTTGACACCATCTTATTTATTTGTTCTGTTTTTCACCTTTATAGATGAACTCCCATCCATGTGTTTACCTGTTTTCCTCCAACTAAATAACCTAATAAAAATCTAAAGAAAGCAGCAATGAAGCTGGGGATGATATGATGGTGATATCATCAGGTCTATTGCCACCTTGTGACCCTCTTAACCGAACTAATGACACACAAACATACTCACATACGCGCACAGATGTACATTATGGTTTCTTGTTACAGTATTGATTAAGCGTGCCATTTGCGCTTGATGGTGTTATTTGAGATGGAGCCAAACGCAGCCCCTCAGACAATAACACAATATTTTACACTCTGTTGCTCTCATTGTTAGACTGTAATTCTACTACACTCTAATCTAGTCCTCGTTACTTAATTTAACTGTGTTCTAATTTCTGTGCCTTTTGTTAAGCGATGTTTAATAGCAGCCTCTTTCTGGTCCCGTGCCTGATGGGATGAGGCATTAGCGGCGGCAGCTGACCTCATCGAAAGCCTTTTTCCCTTCGGGCCAAAGGCCAAAATGATCAGCGCAGTCAATTTAGTTTCATTGTGTTGTCTTTTCTTTGTCCGACCAGGCGACTCTCCAGCAGTGAGGAACTTCGCTGCCGTGCACCTCCCCTCCCTTTCTCAGTCCCTGACACCTTCACGTAACCGATTTCCACCTGCTCCTTTCTGAAGCCCCTCTCAGTTTCAAACATGGACTCCTCTGGAGGTATGGCTGATGCCCAGGATGCACATCTGGACCTGCGGAGCAGCCCCAGTCGCTCTGATCTCAGCGGATTGTACCATCTGGGTCGGACGTTGGGCAGGGGTCACTTTGCTGTTGTTAAACTGGGCCGTAATGTCAACACAGGACAACTGGTGGCTGTCAAGATGATAGACAAGACAAAACTCGATGTAATGGCAACGAGTCACCTCTTACAGGAAGTGAGGTATGAATTATAAAACACAAAGATTGAACAGATACTGATTTCAGACTAAGAATTGTGTTGTTAAAGGTGAATGGTTGAAACCATCTTTATTTAAATTTGACCCTCCATTATTCAGGTGCATGAGGCGGGTGCAGCATCCCAATGTGGTTCGCCTCTATGAGGTCATCGACACACCCACCACTCTCTACCTGGTGATGGAGCTGGCCGAGGGCGGCGACCTCTATGACTACATCCTCCGCCACGAGGGAGGTGTGGCCGAGATCACCGCCAAGCGTCACTTCGCCCAGATTGTGCGTGCCGTGGCCTACTGCCACCAGCTGCATGTGGTGCACCGGGACCTGAAGCCTGAGAACGTGGTTTTCTTCCCTCAGCAGGGCGCCGTCAAGCTCACTGACTTTGGGTTCAGCAACTTGTTCCAGCCCGGGATGATGCTGGCCACCAGCTGTGGGTCGCTGGCATATTCTGCTCCTGAGATTCTGCTGGGAGAAGAGTACGATGCTCCGGCTGTGGGTGAGAGACAGAAAAATTTCATATTTTTTTTAAATCTGTGTGTTGTTACTTTGTTTTGTTTTTTAAGCACTGAGCTTGAGATTAGAGATGTTGAAGCTAAGGCAGACCCAGACAGAGGGAGGCAAACAGAAAATGCTAATTAGTGTTATATAACATTATCATAGAAATATCCGCTTTGTTGGGTACCTTTATATACTCTGTTATTATGGTAAAAAACAATATTTGCTTAAACTGTTGAACAGTAGTAGTGTTTCTCACAGAATTTAAGAGTATTTGTGGCAGGGGGCATGATATATGCGTGCACAAGACAAGGGACTTCCTTGTGTTCCTAAATAAATTCCAAGTAAATAATTATATTGTAGTCAGTAATTCTATATTCACTTTTAATGAGGGGGTAATCAGCTGCCTCGACAGTGAGTTCCTCATCCTTTGGATGGACTCTAGCTTGCCTTCTTGGCCTGCTCTGCAAGCTTCCAGCTTACACCAGAACAGAAAAAAGGAATATGCACTCCAAGATGATGAAGTTGGAGTCCATCTGGCTGCTGGACAAAAGCCTTGAGACAGCTGAACGACCACCATAACAGCAACCTGCATGTCTCTACAGACACACTAGCCAGGAAAGACTGGAGGTAGTGGTTAGGAGTGACTGAGCTTTTAAAGTAACAATGAGGTGTGTCTGTGAAGGTTCTCAGTCATCCAGGTCATCGTAGTCTAAGGAGCTTGGAAAGAAAAAAGCAAAAAGCGTCTGGACTTCTTTGAGTTGCTTGAAGACGTTTCACCTCTCATCCGAGAAGCTTCTTCAGTTCTAAGGTCAAATGGTGGAGAGTCTCAGATTTAAGCCTTATGGGAGTGTCCCCCCCAAGAGGGACAATGGCCTCCTAATGATCCTCTGCCTATTCACACGAGCCGAGGTGTGAAAACGGTTGTAGGTCACAATCAACTAGGTTTCAGGTGAAACCCATTGTGAAACTGGCCTCACCCTACCCACCCACCCTTTAACAGTGAGGTGGTTATTCAGTATAAAACTAGTCACTTTGTTGTCTCAGACATATAAAGAATCAATAATAAACAAAATATATTTAGAGTGAGAAAAACTTTACTTGAGTTTTTCTCACTCAAGTAAAGTGAGAAAAAATGGTAGCCCAGTAAAACCAGTGACAGGGGGTCATAAGTAAACAGGTGAGCACAAACTGTGATGGAGTGTTTCTATTATAAAACCTGAACATTTTTAAAGTGTAAATAGCAGACACTGGTCGGTTCAACCTCTTCAAATATGTGATCATAAACTTTGCTTTGTGTGTTAGAATGCATAAGTTGTTATGCATTCTAACACACACGACTGCAAAATTAAAGCAGGCAGTGTGCTCTATTTTTTTCTCGTAGAATCGATTAATAAAGAAACAAATCTGCAGATTTTTCAAAAAATGAAATGATTAAAGGCTTCTATATATTTTTGAGCGATGCCCAGAGGTTGCACACCGCATCAAAGTCTTTCTTTTCTTTGATTAGCATGTGTAATTTTGCTATCGAGGCTTCAAAATCTGTTTCATGTCATTTAATTATTTTCCACCCTGAGTGGAGTAATCTTGCCTCAGGGTAAATTCAGTAGCTTTCTATCAGACGCCTTGTCATTGTCAGCACCCACATCAGATTTTACTAATTTGTCATGGTAGCATAGTTGTTAAAATATACATTTTCGTCGGAGGATTTTAACATTTCTTTTTCTTAACCTTAGATTAAGTAGTTTAGAAAAATGTCTGTTTTTAAAGTCTGGTTAATGGCTGTTGAAGATCTATTGTTCACACAGTAGAGTCAGCACATTAGGTAAGATAAGACGAAGCTGTTTTGTCATGTGCTGTTGCCAAAGGGGTGGGTATATGACTGATTGTGTTTGATGCAGCTGCAACAAATTGCTAACACGGTCAAAATTCACCAACAAGCCCGTATTGTCTGTTTCCATGAGCCCAAGTGTTTGTGTGGGTAACAGTATGTGGCCATATTTGTCTCTTTGACCCTGTGTAGGTATCCCTATGCATTTCCTTGTGTCTCAGTGTGTCTCTTCCATATTTGTGTGCTAGTATGCAATTGTCTGTGTGTGTTTGTATATCCGTTGAGGATTAGTTTGTGTATCTGGGTCAGTCTAAGCAAGCCAGCCAGCCATGAGCCAACTGGGCACGTTCTGCAGTGGAACCAAACACTGCAGCTCACCAGCATGCCCCCACTCTGCATAGCAAGCATTCGTGTGTGTGTGTGTGTGTGTGTATGAGATAGAGAGAGACGAGAACAGAGACAGATAGCGGAAAGAGAAACTGCTCTGCATCACTGTTTATCCTTACTAGAAAGGCTGCTCTGTACTGTTGGGATCTATGGGAGTTTAGAGGTGAAGCCGGCAGATAGATTGTGGGATTTGATTTTATAGAAACAGAAGGAGAATCGAGGGATTTGGTCTTATGCGTCCTGGGGGGGGTCACACTCAGCATGTGTGCTTCAGGGATGTCGGCGGTCCTATCTGCTAAGCTGGAATAGGCTGGATTTCGGCGGGGTCTGGTTGCCGTCCTGTCCACTACAAATGCATCTGTGTTGAATGTAAAATAGTTTGTGCTCTTGCAGAAGGGCATTTACTGGCATTTGCACACGTAGAGATTAGTTGTAAATGGATCAAAACAAGAAAAAGTGTCATGTAAAACACCAGTGCTTTGAATTTGCTATATTGTTTATGGGTGTTATAAAGATGAGAATAGTGGTATGAAGAATCTTTTCACACGCACACATAACTTCAGCATGACTTACAAGTTGCATTAGTTCCTTTTTTAATGTCGCTTCCTGTTTCTAAAAGCGTTCCCTCGAAGGGCGTCCATTTAAATCCATTTATTATTACGTCCTTTAAGCCTGTTTTCTGCTTCAGTTGAATCGAAGTGTATTTTTCTGTTCTATTTTTGCTCGTCTTACAGTGACTCAACCTGTAGATTTCATATTTGTGTCATCACTTTGACAGAAATGTACACTTCCATCACCCCATACACACATACATGTATATATTCATGAATGTTTGTCGTAATCCTGAGCTGCACAGAAGAAGAGATGTCCCTCAGTGATCTCAGCTTAGTAAGATGACTCATAAACCTATCTATGCACGCACACTCACAGACTGCTGTCTGTGTCCGTTTGATATTTCAGTCTGATATAATCGGGCTGCTGTGGGGGTTTCGTTGTATGCTTTAAAGTCTGAAAGCATGCTGGATGTACATCTCATAATTTTATACAGGATGTCACCAAACCAGTAAACAGCTTCTGTGGCTTTTCAAGGGGCTTACATGTATTATAATATTGGTTGCCAAGACTGACATGCAGGGGAGAGGGGACCTGTTTTAACTGTGCAGCCTTCTTACACACACTTCTAATTATGTGGTGCAAAAAGCAATATAAAGCAACAGTTCATAATCTCAAGCTAAGTGTCTTCAGGGCAATAATTTGAAAGACACCATGCAGCATGCTGGGAAATGCTCGCTATCCAGATAGCATAACATCCTGTAAAGACGAAGGATGCGTCTGTGCTGAACTTTCTTAGCAGCTCAGATAGCTCCTCTATACACAGCAACAGGGAATCGGGTGAAGCTGAGATAATTCATCATGATATACTGTACTGTATACTGTGTACTGAAAGTTTTGAAGAACCAACTCCATTGGAGATTGTTCCAACGCTGTAACACTAATGAGCCGTGCTGTATGCTGACTATGTTTAAAAAAAATAGCAGCAACAGTACGAGGTGTTGCATCTAGCGGAAGAAGATAACAGGCAGCCTGTTAAGGACTGACACTGTAGCCCTGTGTTTGTTAATAAAAGCATATGAGTATATTATTTATTGTTGGTTTTTAATTGCTTTTATTGTTTCTTTATGTATGATGACATTAAAACCTCCTAGCAGCAGAGTGAAGCTTTACAAACCCATGAAAAGTCCTTCTTGTTCAAAAGTCATATTAATAATAATAATAATAATAATAATAACCTAATATACCGTAAAACTGGCAAAACCTGCAGCCCAGCAATAGTTAACATGCAGCCTGATTGAAGCCGTGATGTTGGTGTTTGATGATGGTCATATGATTTAGAGTAGAGGCAAGAATGTCTCCAGGACCTCTTGTCTTTGAAAAAGGAAAACACTGCAGTTACATAATATCTGCCCTTTACCGTGTGTGTGCATGTGTGTACGCTTTCTGCACTCTAAGTGGAAACGTTAGGCTTCACAGACCAAGGTCATCGTGTTAGTGATATATGTGGGTCTTTTTCCTTGTTTTTTTCCCAGTCACTGGCTAATGAGAATTAGTTTGTCATAAATAATAGAGGACACAAATAATAGCTTATCAGTGTGGGAAAGCGCTCTTCCTGAACAAATGTAAATATGACAGCAAGAGGTGAGTTATGACAAAGAGTGCAATACAGTTGCGGAAAATGTCAGATAAGGAAAAAGGAAGAGCTAAATTGGTGGGGTATATTCTGTACTGGAGGAACTTCTGCATTTGGCTGATTACTCTGAGAGTCAGCTACACATGTTTGTGTTTCTGACAGCTGGTTGCCATGGAAAGGTTCAGCAAAATGCACTAACGTTAAAAAGATGGCGTAATCAAAAAAACAAAGCCAAATGTGATGGAGAAAAAGCTGCTTTTTTACAGCCTCAAACATTAAATGCATGGGGGTGTTGTGTCAGTTAGATTCTCTACATACCTACACGCTAGATACAGTGCTTAGTAAGTCAGAAACAGTAATGAAATCTGGGGGTTACCGGTGGCTTTGAGCTCTTTAATGTGCTCTACAGTGTCGACAAATGTGTTATGTCTTTGTATCTGGCTGCCACATCATACACACCACTCATTTCTCTGCTTTAGGGTGATGGCTGCTCATTGCCCAGTGGGGAGCAGCACATGGAAAGTCCCCTACGAACATCCTATTTTAGACCAAGGAAGAGCATCTTTACCGAGAGGCTTTCCAGACAAAACCTCTTTGTTGGTGTTCATATCAACCTGAAGGCTGCTGGACTGTTTGTAGCAACAAGTCCTTTTCCAAAGCTTGAAAACCGCAGCACCAGCAACACTGACACATACCAGGAAGTATAATGGTGCAGTGAACAGATTATCTCTTAGCAACTAAATCCAAAAACAGATGCATCCTTCTGGGGGGATATTTCGCAACAGTGAACATCAGTGGATGTTTCTGGGCACAGCATGTCCTGATTTATAAAGGCACTCTCTTAAGACCCAAGAAACGCTTCTCAACTGTCAACAGCCGCATGGTGTCTATGGCTGATTAAAGTGATCGCTAAAGTATTTTAAATGGCATCATCCTATTCTGAATAAATATATACATTCTGAATGTGTTAAACCTCAGAGGTTAGTGTAAGGCTTCAGTCACACAGGCCTGGAGACCTGTCAGCAACCACTATATTACCTGAGGTGGCGATAGCTGGCAGTTACTGGTTGATTCTATGACGCCAAGTGGTTTCTGGAGATTTCTGGAAATTGCTAGCATGAAATTGGTCACAAAAAAGTGTACGGTGCTGCACCAAAAACCTCCTCGCAATTGCTTAGGTTGCTAATAGGTTGCCATGGTCACCAGTACTTTCCACAACTCACCAAATGGCAGTGAAATTATGAAGTGTGACACAAACGTGTTGGCTGCAGCAGTAAGGTACATCTTTTATTGTGAAGCTGTTTACAGTGTCACTACAGCAGCAATCTGTTAGCAACTAAAGCAGTCATTGGCAGGGTTTTGGTGCAGCAGCCACTCACCAGTCAGTTGAGGAATAGACATTTTTCCCGGAGATTTCCAAGGAGGTCACCAACTGGTCTCTATTTTAAGATATCAGTGGCACAGCAAAATAAGTTCCTTACTTTGTCATCATAAGAGTGCTTACAGAGCAAAACTTGAATTATTTTCTGTCGTGTGTAAGGGGGGAACTTACTTCCTCACTGGTTCAGCTACTTTTCTGTGGACTCTTCACTGTAAGCTTCACATGTGTGTTCAGGGGATGAGTAGCAATATTAATAATAATTACATTTACCAGAACAACCTGAAAAGTATCTGTATGAATGTCAGCTTTGATCCAAAATAGTTAGCTAAATGTAATTTACCTGAATTTTAAAAAAGCACTGCAAAAAAATGTAATAAAAACTATCACATTATTTCCTTATTATTTCAATTTTGTCTTTTGGCCGGTGTTATTATTTAATATTGTTTTAAAGTTTATTACTGCACACAGTTTCATGTCAAAGTAACCACACCAGATGACTTCACAGTTATTAAAATAATATGAGTATATATTTGCATCCATTGACAACTTCCTTCCTTATCAAGATTTTTATGTAAGAGTTAGAAGATAATCATATCAGAATAATAACATTTCCCAAGAGCATGAGAAATTCCTGTAATACTGCGCATGAATTGGTTACTGATGATCTAACAGCATTTTTCATGCTGGCCAAATGTGGGCAAAAAAAAAAGGGCTGCATTTATATTTAGACTGAACTTGAGGACCCGTTGGAAACAAGTCAGCTGTGCTGACCCTTTCTGACGTATTTGGTCTCGAAATGTGTACTTAAAAGGAGATGGCCCCAGTAGAGAACCACAGATCAGTCATTAACTCTTTGAAGCTGCAGTGAATTCTGTGCACTAGGTTTTGTATCACAACAGTTTTATAGTTAAACTTATTTTCATATGTGATTCAGCCTATATCTGCATCTGGTTTGTGTTTACTCTGTGTGGATGTATGTGTGTGTGTGTCTGCTGTTGATCTTTGTCCTGTCAGCAGGCCACTAATGCATGGTAAGAATGTGTGATATTCCCCAGTGAGCAGAGAAAAGTACACTCCCAGCACTCAGTGGTTTCTCCTCCCTGTTGCATAATACGTCCCTGGACTGATACGAGCGTGCATGTGAGAGTCGCATGGTGAGAACTGAGGGCCGTTGTTTGGACCGTCATGAGAACAATGTGGGACAATGGCTGGATGTCTGATCACATACGGGGCTGGTACATGTGAGAATCACTGGATGGAGGAGGATTTGAATGTACCACAATGCTTTATTATACTCCTAAAAATATTTCTGAAATCCTTTTATGTCTGACTTGCTCAGGATTTAATAAGGGGGGTTTTGGTTTGTGGTATTATAACGGTGTGTGAAGCTGTAGGCACACTGCATCTCTGCAGTTTCGGGATTATCTGGGCCCTGAAACATGTCCACTATTATGTGTTATTTTAAACTGTGAACTAAATGTGAATTAAATTAGTTGCAAAACTGATTGCAATTCAAGGGTGCTGTGTCCAGAAAGGCTTTAATTCTAAGAAACGGATGTCGATATTTAGGAAACAAAGAGCATCTCAGGGTTATGGTTAGCAGTCTTCGGTAATACATGTGTCATTTTTATCATTAACTCTAAAGCTCCCCCCACATTTTTCATATAAATGTTATTTATTGTGGTTACTGCTCATCTTTCTAGTTCTCCAGTTTCATTGAACTATTGCATAAAGCTTGACAATGATGCGGTTTGATGACCATTAGAAGCATTTCTGGGGTAGCTGCATAGGCAGAGACCACCTTTACTTACTTCTGCTGCAAACATTTTGTTCTATAAGCAGGCCTGAAATATGACAGTTCATAAAAGACCTTCAGAGGTTACTCATAGTAGGATTTCAAAGGGTAAAGAGTTCAAACCTGTGCATTCGGTGCTTTAAATGGAAAAAATGTTACAGAGTTGAAATATATATGATTGACATTTAACTCTAACCTGTAACTTTGTCATTTGTTATTTTACTGTAGAGCATGTGCAAAGGTGTGTAGAGTGTATTAGATGGAGTTGTACAGGGAAATGGCCACGGGCAGGAATGATTTCTCGTGTCATTCAGTGGTGCTTTTTGGCCACTGAATGACTCTCCAATTGGTCCAATCTGTCTCCAATCTAAAAACCAATCTGTCTTTGACCCAACCCAACTCTCTCCAACTCATTGCCTTTTATTGTAAACTAATAATGGTTTTGAAAAAGCCCCCCCAAAATAAAAATTAAAAAATAGCTGGGGTTTATGTGTAAATTAATTAATTGCAAAAGAAGAAGCCATTGTCATACATGACATAACATAGATTATAGTACAACAGTGCTCTAAAAAAGTGTTCAGCAGCCCCTCATTTCTTTGTTTCAGTAAGAAAAAGGGAAATTGAGGCAGCACTTTATTGACACGTGCAAACATAAATGAAAATACAGTAAATACAGTGTAGGGTGGGTCTTTGTTTTTGTTTTCCTGATTCTTAAGGTCGTGATTTTCAGTTACTGTTTCTGTGTTGTAGATAGATTTTTTTGGACTGCCACTTCTTCTTTTTGTCCAATTTCCTCAAATTTATTATGCTGAAATATGCCAAGTTTTCAGCTAATACCTCTTTGGTAATCACTCTGTGTGTGCAAAACTGCTATGTTATGCGTGTCTTTTGGCATTTTTCAACTAAATTCAAATAAAGAAATTTGATCAAATTATGTGCTTCTGCAACAAAGTGTCTTTCCAGATTACTTTATGTTCTCGTTCAGTAATATCAAGTCTCTTTTGATACAGCGTGATGTTCATTTTGTAATCGTCGGTTCCCTTCAGACTCAAACTGCTTGTGTCACTGACAAATGTCACTAAATGAGCACGCTGTGTCCCCTTAGCTCATTAGCTCATAACAGGACCTCATTAACCAGTGGGTGATGATGGTCTCCCTCACAGTCAGGAGTACAGCTTAATCATTTATTACTGGTGGACAGTTAGCTTGAACCAAGATGTCATTATTGTTCATGTAGTGATATCACTGATGTGACAGGTTGAGCCTTAAGCCAAATTAAAGGAGAAGTAATATGTTAAAGAAGGAGTGATAGTTAAGAAGCTGAGGCACTGAAAGTCTTTAGGATTTAGCTCCTGGAAATGGTCAATGTTTTTGGATGTAGGTATTTGAATTTTGACGAGCGTTACAGCTTTTACCAGACCTCGACCTGCTTTAACCATGCATTAACAGCCCCTCGAAGGTATCGCAGTGCAGGCATCACAAGTGTTTGTATCATAGTTTCAGTCTCCGTTTCACAGCTGTAATTCTTCTGTAGGAAAGAACACAAAAGATGTGTGAATAAGCTTTTAAAAAAATGAGTTTTAATAACTTTATATGTGGAGCGCAGTGTTCCCTGAAAAATCCACAGTGGAGGGAAAAACTGAAAGATTAGCAGCAAAAGCTGTAAAATCAAGGTCAGACCACTTTAATTACCCTTTAGGTCGCACATGAAGGAAACGGGATATTAGCAGGGGCAGGTTTTAGCGATGAAGATTTATGATCTGTGATATTTACAGTGTTACATCAGGGCTGGCACACAATGCAAACAAAGTGTTCAGTGTTCCTTTTTCCCTTTGTTTGGGAAGCAACACGAGAAGAGGCATAAAAGATAGAAGGGAGATCATTCTCAGAATAGCACGACACCATAACAAGCCGTCTGTTTGTTATGACCTTCAGCCCTCAGATCGCTTTCCTCAGCTTGCGTGAGTTTCCTTGACCCGGCTGCTGTGTTCTCGCCTCGCTGAGGCTGTTTTGAGCGCGCGTCGACTTCCTCTCGCTACATCAGGACGGGAGAGGGAGGGTAGGCAAGTGGAAAAGGGGAAGGAAAGGGAGGAGACGGGAAAAGGGCACGCTGTCAGCAGTGATGTCGGTCAGGAAGCCCGGGCATGTGTGAATGTGTTTTTACAGTCGGGGTCAGGACCGCTTAGCCGAGTTGTCTACAGCTTAGCGCTCACAGTTTATACTCTTAAAAACCGGACATCCAGCTGTTACTCACAAGCATTCCTCTTAGATTGTTTCACGTCATTGAGGAATGCACTAGTTTAATCTGAGCTGCTCTGCTGTGTACCCTGACCCTTGACCTCGCTGCTGATCCAACTTCAGACAAGAGATCAGTGGAGATCAATGAATAGAGCCATCGGCATCTCTTGAATCCACTTTTACGTATCTTTTCTCCTTGAATGTAGGCGTCTTCATCTTACATTCAAAAAAGCACATTTTTAAAATACCCTCTCTCACCCATGAAGCTCAGAGTATTCTAACTATGATGAGAGAGCAGAGGGAATGGAGGCTATTTTAAGTCCTGAAATGATTTGCTATTTAAGGCTAATTTTTGTGATTTTTGTGTGTGTGTTCCAGATATCTGGTCTCTGGGGGTGATCCTCTACATGCTGGTGTGTGGAGTCCCTCCCTTCCAAGAAACCAACGACAGCGAGACTCTGGTCATGATTTTGGACTGTCGCTACTCCATTCCCGAACATGTGTCTGACGAGTGCAGAGAGTGAGTAAAGTCCAGCTTACAATCAAGGTCCTCTGGGGCCAGATCTTCAGAGAAATAAAGGTTTTATTATTCGGGAATGCTTTATTCGTGATTTCTCTGCCAGAGGGTTCTCCTGTTCAGTAGATGTGGAGAGTTAAAAATCTGCTGACCGTAAAATCATCTCATTAGTGTGCGTTTCATTGAATAATTTCAGTGTCCTAGTTTTCTCAAAGGCTCCATTACCCTGCTGCACATATAGTTCTCCCTAACAGTGTGAGAATCATCCCATACATTGCAACGCAGAAGCATCTGGGTCTTTAGTTTTACCACTCCGGAAACAAAATGCAGCTCACAGGTGCACATCTGTCTTCTCACTCTTACCTTCACTCCTCACAGTCTGAACCTAAACACGCACACTGGCTTAACATCAGGACAGCATTAACACCTCCAAACCCAGTCACAGCCTCTGCAGGACGTCCTGTAAACAGAAGGCAGGAAGTTCTCAAATGCTAATAAGTCGTGTTGTCCACATTGATGTAATTTTGTTGTGTTTTTTAGAGAATGGGGAGCTAGTTGCCTCCACTGCACAAGGAGATTACCTCCGATTACCTTTCTACATAATTTCATTAGTTTGATCTCTGATCTTAGATCTGGTCTCTGGAGGATATTTTCATCTTGTTTTTATTTGTTGATGAAAGTGTCAGTACATGTCATCATTTTTTTTTGTCCTTGGGCATTCATTTTTACCCCTCAGCCAAGGGGGCGGCGTGGACACCAAAGTTTGTGAACGCGATAACTCGAGGCAACGCAGGATTATGAAATTGACTACCACTAAACATCTTATACGAGTTCAAATTTCAATAATCTTGACCTAAAGGTCAGAGGTCAATTTTTCTGAAAAACTTGTGAATGCCATAACTCGAGCAGAAAGTCACATAGGGTTTTGAAATTTATACCACAAGTGCATCTACTAAGAGCCTGAGGGTCAGCATTGGCAGCTGCCAGTATTTTTATTAGTTATCATCTTGTTTTTGTGTTAGGGGGGGGAAGGGTCATTGACAAAAAATGTGATGAAAATTTGGTCAACGTAATTACATTGGTCTGAGCGACATGTCACACTCTGCATGCCTCACCAGGTCGTGCAGGTCATCCAAAGGCTTTCGCAGAGGCCCTGAGCTCTCTCCGTTTCGTTATGACGTTTGGTCATAATGCACATTGGCATGTTTGTCAACTGCCAGACAATTCATACTAACTGTCAGCACAATGGTGGAGGGGTCATGATATCAGCCAGGCATTGAACTCCTTTGTGTACCAAAGTGTTGTGGAGTCAAATGTAAGGCCATCTGTGCAACAGCTAGCGCTTGGACAAAACTGGGTCATTCAGTGGGGCAGTGATTACATGCAAAGCAGCAAATCTGCAACAGAATGACTGAAAAGGAAAAGAATCAGGGTGTCAAAGTCCAGACCCCTACCTGACTGACATGCTGTGCTAGCACCAGTCTTCTTTGTTCTCTGTGTTATGAAAGAGGAAAGTTCAGATTACTGGCCGGCGATTAAATCAACACTAAATCTGACCTTCAAATCACAGCACGCCACTTTTAGGGCCATTTCACCGTTCTTGTGATCATCAAGCCGTTTCCACACAACACAGGCACCATTAGAAATACTCAGTTTACACCTGCTTAAATCATATTTAGATAGATCAGCTGTTTTAGAAAATAACCTCACCTGTTAATTAATTTTCTTTTTCTTTACATCACGAGTGAGGAGTCAAAGGCCTTAGCCTTGAATACCAAAGAAAGAGAAGGAAGGATCTTTGAAATGCAATTTATAGTGATTTGTTAAAAAACTGTAAAAGCAAAGTTTATTAAAAGAGC
>VOQK01014441.1:10231-20362 GCA_015052645.1 Benitochromis conjunctus
TAACAGGTGGAACTTAAAAAGAAGGAAATAATAGCACCCACTAACCATTTCCTGATTGTGGTCTGCATTAATTAAAGATCTTTTTTTAAAGTTCAGGAATATAATCCTTATAGAACTGGCTAATTGACATAGAAAGGTTGTTAAAAGTAAACAGAACTGCTTTCATGAAATTGTGTGGTTTTTTTTTTAATATATTCAACTGTAAAAACCTCCCACAGCTACAAAGCTGCCCACGCAGTGAGAACAACAGCTAGCGCAATAAAAAATTAATCAGCTTACCCCATTTAGCTCACTAGCCACAAAAGAAAAATAACAGTAAACATGATATCCAAATAATGCAAGCTACCCTTAAGCCAGTCAGAAACACAACACCATCTTCTTTTAACTGTAAATAAAAGAAGCTTCTGTAATGAAATACATTATTCCTGTGAACCAAAAACTGATCAGAACTATAATGCTGAAAAAAAGAAGAAGTACAGAAATTTATAAGCAAGAACTAATGTGAAGACTTCACAATTTGATGACAAAGGCCCACAGTGTTCTAACGAAACAGCTGAACATTAAACACAGAAAAATCTACACATCAGAGTTCCTCTTGGCTCAGAACGAGCTTTGGGGGAGTGACTATTTATGCAAACAGAGCTTGTCAGAGTGTGTTTATGCATTTTCCTTTATTTCTGACCATTTGAGAAATCAAAGATGTCACAAATGCATTAAGAAATTGCTACAAAAAAAAGTGCTTTAGTTAATAGCTCTTTGGAAGAAGATGCTAAAATCTTTCCATGCCAGAGAACCTTGCATGTACTAAAAAACCTACTTTAAGTGATCTAGCAATCAAGCCAAAAGAAAACCTATACCTATACTCCTTCATGCCTGCTTCATGCCCTGGAGGACAGGGCTATGGCTCCCCACACCCTCTAGCAGATCATTACATGGAGACATAGGTGTGCACACAGGTGTACACAGGGGTGTTCACAGACACAAACTACACCTTTCTTGGCTGCTACCTCAAAGCACATTGTGCGCTGTCGATCCTGCGTGCTGCACAATAACATTCAATATATAGTATTTACTGTTATTTACACTTAGCTAGATTATTGTGATGGCGTTGTGTTTATTATGTTGCTCTCTTTTTTGCTTGTTTTCTCTTTTTTCCTTCTCCCAACAGGTGAGCCAGGTGATTTTTTTTTTTTTTTAAGTGCCCTTTGTCACTGTCCCTCTTCTTCTGTTTTTCTTTCCCTCCCTTTCTTTCTTTCTTTCTTCCTTTCCTATCCCCCAGTCATGTCTGTCCCGTCTGTAACAACTGAAAATAAAATAAAATGAATAAATAATAATAACCAGGGTCAATCAAATTGACCAATACAGCAATGCCGTGATGATCCACTTGGTAAAGTAAATCTGTCGGGCATCTTTCTTGGTCTTCAGACAATAATTCTGATGGCTAAAGATCCAAACGGGACAGACATAAAAAAAGAAAAAGAAAAAAGAAAAGAAAAAGAAAACCTATACTTGGTGGTGGGGGGGCACATGGCAGTATGGCAGAGATATCTATGTTGTGCAATCCAGCGTTGCCCCTTCTCCTAACAGCATATCATTTTACTATTTCCACCACTTCCTGTTACACTTAATATTGATCCAACAAAAGTCATAATCTAGATAAACATCAAGATTTAAAGTAAAAACAAGAAGTTACAAGTCTGCTGCAGCAGCTGAAGCACTTCCTCTTTTCAACTCAAAACCTTGCAGTGGTTTTTAAATTGAAAGCAACAGAAATAACATCACAGCCAGAAGTAACAGCAGCGTGTTTAAAAGACGTCAGCGCAATGTTGATACAGACAGCGGAGCAAAAGAAGTGGTGTTGCTATCTATCATATACAAGTAAGATGGTTTCGTTGCTGTGTTACAGATATGCTGACAGGTGGCATGACCAAACCCTTTAAATATGGTACTTTGTCTCTCCTCCATTGTTTGGAAAACACATGCAGAGCCACATGTTTGAAATGAGAGCATGGCACAGCTAAGGGTGGAGACAATCTTTCATGCTGAACCAAAAAGTAAACAATCTCAGGTAACACCACAGCATCAAGATGCAGAGCTGAGCAAAGTGCAGAGGTAATCACTATTACAGAAACAGTGATTATACAGTGTAAATTACAGTGTATTTTGATTCCTAAATGGCATGTACTACATGTAGATATCACCTTGGAAACTTATCTACACTTAAAAATAAAAACAAATAAACTCAGACATATTAATTAGCCTAATTCCATACACAATATATTAGTCCGAACATTCCCACAGCACATTCTACTCTCATTAAATCCCCCAATAAGGATGCCCTCTGGCGGTAAATTGATCTGTGGTGCTAAACTTGAATCATTTTCATACTCACCAAGGCCTAGTAGGTTCACAGAGGGTTCTGCAGTCTTAGCAGGGCTGATTTTGGGAACTGGCTTAGACTCTTCACTCTTTAAAAAAATGAAATGGTTGTAAAATTCAAAAGCAGAACAAAGTCAGCGTGGATCAGAAAACAATGGTAAAGGGCATATTGAGACATTTATATTATTACTGGAATACATGCGAGACTTACCTTGGTGTAAGATGACACCTTGCTTCCTCTGTCGGGCTCCCTTTCTTTCTTACTATCTTTTGGCTGATAAAAAAAGAATAAAAGAAAGAAGAATAACTAAGTACAAAAAATTATGAAGATCTAAATCATAATTAGAATACATTATTAATAATGTAAGGAAATTATGTGGGTTACTGTTATTGTCTTGGAGCAAATGTAACAGACCAAACTAATTAAATAATACAATAAATGAAGAAATCCATGAAATGTTTAGTTGACACTTACACTGGTGCCATTGGTCACATTCTTGCTGTAGTATTTCTTCTTCTCATATTTATCCCTGATGAAGAATTCCACTGCTCTGAGGTCAGGGTTAAGAAAAAATACAACTCCAAGAAAAGGGAAAAAAAATAATGAAACATGTGATGCATGGCACTTGTTTTTTTCATTTGTGGATTTGCTCTAAGCGAAGGATACTGGTCTGTTTGAGGTCTTCTGAAGCTATCTGGAAGGTTGGCCTCATAAAGCTGCCTGGCCTTGGTATTACCCATGTCCTGTATACTCTGAAGTGAAGACAATAATGTAAATAAAACGGATAATGTTGCGATACAGTGTTTTGGGGGACTCAACTGACTAAGCACATGATATGTTTGCTCATCACAAATATGGCACAACAGATAAAAATGGGTGTAAAATACGTTGTGTGGCACTTTTCAGATATGAGAAAAAAAAACCTCCCCAAGTGATAAGCCAACTTATGCAATTTGACTGCATAGTTCATATTGTTAAGGTTAAAAATACTGCATCCACATGACAACATTATATTAGTCAGTTTTGGTTTTAGTCGTTGACTGATGTTTGACCCCAATATTTCTTGAATTTTCCTGGCACTTTAGTACTTAACAGCACAAGCCTGAAGCTGTCATTAAAATGTCGACTAGCCGTTAGTATGACAGCATGTTCACTTGTACAGTAATTTGCAGTTTAAAGAGTGGTTATTAAGGTAAATACCAAATGACATAAATGAAGGGTACTGATAGTCCTGATGACAGTGCATAATGAAAATTAAAGCTTGACCCACACTACAGACAAGAAATGATGTCTTTAGCCACTGAACAGAATTTCCTGTTTTTGTGTCTGGCAAGTTCACCAAGTTTACTGAAGTGCAAATGAATAATCAGCAATACTGGAACAGCTCTGAACCATCAAGGAAGGTTGCATTTAGTGGAGAACACATATGCCCAATACAAAAAACATTTCACGTGAATTTCTAACCATATTTATGTTTATTGTACATTAAAAAAATAAGGATTAGAGAACCAATAATGGGATACTGACCAGTTGCAAGACATTTAAATTTCCCATGTCATATTTAAAAAAAAAAAAGAAATACATTCAATTCTTGTGTTCATTTACATTCTCTTTTTTCTTTATTTTCAGTGTACAATAGTTATGGTACACCTTTAAGTTGTTTTGCAATTTTTTTTGTATTCATGTTGTGCCAGTAAGCAAATCAGTCCAAAGAAGGACATAGACCCAGTGTCCCTTGACCTCTCAGGCCCCAGGGCCACTGCCCGGTAGTTCACTTCAGTAATGCACACAGAAAAAGTGCAAAAACAAGTAAACAGTACCTGGATTTGTTCTGTTGTCCATTGGTCCAGGTTGACTGATTTCACTCTGGATATGTGCACTCCCAGGTTCCTGTGGATGCCAGCACACCGGATGCAGATAAATACCCCCAGATTCCAGGATGCCCATCTTGGACCTGTTAATGGCAGTTAAACCCAGTTTGGGATGTGAAGATACAAAGACGCCCAAAGGAACACTCAAACATGCTAGTCTTTGTCGTGACTTGAAACGTCGGATGCAAGTTCTGCATTCTTTGTCCATGATCTAATGTTAAAAAAAAAAAAGTTGGCTGAAGTTTCTTAGAAAGACCTGACACAGTTTGTTTACCGCTTGCAAATCCCGGCAACTAAGGATACGGCGACGAGGGAGAAGCTCTGTGGGGAGCTTATGTAGCTTTAGAGAAGTTAGCATGTTGGTTAACCACTTAGTTTAGCTTAAAGGGAAGAATGTCAGGTGACTAGCTTGGGCCAGTTAGCTAAGCTAAGCTAAGAAGCTCGGATGTTATATTGTTAGTTACCGTTACTGTCTGAATCTGAGTGAAACTGCTAACTTTGTATAGTAAAATGATAAAATCGCCGATAAAACGAACACCGCACCTTTCGCCTCGCAGTCGGCGCAGTACTTGTTGTCTTCCTCTCTCAGCATTTTGGACAGGATGGCCTGGTGCTGTTCGTTGAGTTTTTGGGCCTTCTCTCTCTCCGAGCGGGTCGCCATGGTATCGGCTTTGATCGGACAGTCTTAATTAAAAGAATTGTGATTTATTCAGTGGTCAATCGAGAAAAGTTTCCGATAAAATAGCATAATCAGAGGTATGATCGCCTCCGACTGGGATATGAAAACACCCGGAACCGGAATCGCTTCTCCGCCCACAGGTATTCTATAGCTGACGCGGCGGCCTCACCGGATTGGATGGGAGGTATGACGTTGTATGAAGCCAAACGTTTCTGAAAAAATAATTTTAACATTTTCACGAAGAAACTGGAAGCTTAGCTTTAAAAGCAAGGCTCTAAACAAATCTCTGCAATTTAAAAAAATCTGTCTAAGTATTCGGTAGCTGAAACCATCATCATTGCATATATTGTGTGTTTTGTGTGGCTTCTCGGCACATTTCTTTTCTGTATATTATTTGTAAGTACAAATAAAGTTTTAAAACATTTTAATGAAGAAATCCCCCCACTAAAACGTTTACATTATGCTAGTTAATTTTTATACAAGAATATGAAGATATACAGAGACAATTTCCTCCAAACAATAATGATATAGCAACACCACATCTGAAATTTCCAAATTTATTAAACATGGACAAGAAAATGTATAAACACAAACAAAATATACACACAAAGAACATTACTGTACATATTTTCCTAATTTTCAAACATAATGGAAAACTGTTAAACCAAAATTAAGATAAATTTAAATTTAAACTGATAAATATGAATTCTCGTAAAAAACAGGCATGCACACGGGATTTCTAGAAACACACGCTTTGGATAAAACACTCATACATTTGAATTACTTTTAAATATGTAAAAATAGAACTAGAAAAACAGGTGCGCTTACAAGACATTTTAACTAAACAGTGTTTAAGAAGTCTAAATAGACAACCATAAAAAAGTATGTACATACAAGTGTTACACATGCATATAGGAAATTCAGGAACGCCCTAGCATCGCTGTTTCCCCACCACAGACTTTCTACTAGCTTACAAAAACATGCATAATGATTTCCCTGCACAAGCAGACTCAGTTTAGGAACCATGGTTTAGATTTTTAATGCACCAGTGCTTCAGAAAAAGGTTTCCAAGCGGATCTTAAAGTTATTCTCATGGTGTCTCACTGCAATTCCATAACGGAGCAGCATCTCTACATATGGTGGCCAGAATGTGTCATCTATCGCCACATAGGGGTCGTGTGGTGTGTTCAGAGCCTTGTTCATGAGAATCTGGAGGTGTATAAAAAGGGAGATGAAGACCAGGATGTAGCATATTTGAAGCAAAGTTTAAACAGTTTTATAAATTTAGGGTTGTATTTTGCCTATACTTCCTTTACTTATTTGAAGGCATAGATGATGTCCACTATCAAAAATGTAGAATATTTATATGATTATCAAGAATAGCAACATTCAATCACAGAACAAGTTAAAAAGAATAAAATCACAAAAGCTGCCCTCGGGTCTAAAAATTAGGTTGATATCATGCCTTTTGGTACAGATCAGCTTTTGCTGCCATGTGTAATTGTTACAGTGAATTGATTAATCACTACACCCTCTCTTTTTATAGCACTTATGTCAACTTATGCCTTGAACTCTTTCACTCCTACCGCACACCTCACCACAGTTTTGCTGTGCTCATACATGTCTGGCACCATCCTTGACTTCCTCACAGTTCCTCTCGTGGAACCCTATCATACCCTTTCTCTAGATATACAAACACACAGTACAACTCCTTCTGACCTTCGATATTTCTCCATCAATACTCTAAAAGCAAACATTGACTCTGTAGTGCCATTTCTGGGCAAGAAGCTATGCTGCTGCTCACCAATCATCATCTCTATTCTCAACCTAGTTTCAAAAACACTTTCCCACATCTTCGAGGTATGCCTCATCGACTTTATCCCTCTATAATTGCTACAGAGATGCACATCACCCTTGTACTTGAAAATCTGTACCAGTGCACCTCTCCATTCCTCAGGGATCCTCTTACTCTTCAGGATTGTGTTTTCTCATTTTCTTCATTCATGAGCTCCTTAAGGCACTCACTACACTCTCTTCATTTGTTAGCACACTTCCATTTCTGTGCTCATGTCTTGCATATCACATTACATGCTTTATACAAGTCTTTTTCTCCTGTCTTAGTGTCCAGCCTCACATATAACTCAAGCCTTGTACTTTGCCACTTCTCTCTTTGCTAACCACCCAGCACTCATCCATTTTCTTCATCCCCCTGACTATCCCACTTTTTCTTCACTATCCCACTTTTTCTTCACTAACCTCTGCCTTTAAAAAGTTTTTTTGTACTTCCACATTCCAAAACCAAGTCTCCTTGTCCCCTTTCTTCTGTCCACAGGATACCCTTTGGGCAGTTTCCCCTAGGACTTTAGCTGTACTGCCAGCCATCTGGCAACACTTCCGTACCACCCACAGCCTGCATCAACCCCTTCCTGAACTCTCCACAACATTCTTCCCTTTTCAACTTCCACTTCCCTTCACTCACTTCCTCTTCTTGATGCCCAAGGTCATCATACACACTACCATCCAATGCTGCCAAGCTACATTCTCCCCTGACACCAACAGAGGTGGCCTCTATGATGTGGTCCCTCTTTCCTTTCGCATTTCTCTTCTCAAAACCAAACCTCATCACCTGTTTCATTCACCTACATGTCCAAAGCTAAAGACTGAGATTTGTTTTAATTACATTAAAACTTGAGTTAAAGAGTTAGTTTTTTTAGTATGAGAAAACTCACCTCCAGAATTTCATTGAGTGAAATCAGGTTTTCATGAATCTCATGTGGAACGTTCTGAAAATTAAGATAAAAGACAAAAGTAAGATGCAATGGAGTCGTAATAAGACACTTTTCACATGCAAAGCCACAATCTACACCTTTTTCTTCTTGTTTGTACTGGAATCCTCCTGAGGGAGAGGAATGTGCTTCTCCAAGATGTACCCCAAGCTCTCCATCAGCCTTTCCTGGTAGACCTTCATTTTCTGTATTTTTTCCTTGATGTCCTGCAGTACCCTGTGGAATGTATGCACATGCATCAACATTTTACACCTCTTCTAAGCTTATAAGGTTTAATTTTCTACTTTTAAGATTAGGCTTAAAACTTTCCTTTTTGCTAAATAATATAGTTAGTGCTGGATCAGGTGATCCTGAATCCTCCCTTAGTTATGCTGCAATAGGTTTAGGCTGCTGGGGGATTCCCAGGATGCACTGAGTATTTCTTCTTCAGTCACCTTTCTCACTCACTATGTGTTAATAGACCTTGCTGCATTCAATCATACTTGTTATTAATCTCTTCCACAGCATGTCTTTTATCCTGTCTTCCTTCTCTCACCCAAACAGTTGCAGCAGATGGCCGCCCCTCCAAGTCTGGTTCTGCTGGAGGTTTCTTCCTGTTAAAAGGGAGTTTTTCCTTCCCACTGTCGCCAAATTGCTTGCCCATAGGGGCTCATATGATTGTTGGGTTTTTCTCTGTATGTATTAGTGTAGGGTCTACCTTTCAATATAAAGCATTTTGAGGCGACTGCTGTTGTGATTTGGTTTTGTATAAATGAAATTGAATTGAATTAATTTATATTACTCCTCAAGCATTTTGCTCTATTCTGTGTAAATAAACATGAAAACCTGATCTCTTTTGGTTTAGTGTGACTCTGCCATCCTACTCACGTATGTTCTGACAACTTCTCCTTTTCAATTTGAAGTCGTTCAGTGTGACCACTGGCAGCAGACAGCACCTGTTTCTTCTCCTCCAGCCACCTTAGTTCACTAAAAACAAACACACAAGCATCACATTTTCACAACTAAACACAAAGCATAGCAAAGGGAAAGTCTCTGGATGGTCTCCTTCATTCAAAGGAATCAATAAAGCAGAATAAGGAGAGTAAGTAATATAATATGTACAGTGTAACAAAAGGGTTACATACAGTTCCATAGTCTCTTTCAGTTTGTCTCTTTTGGCTTCATAACAGGAAGCAACCATCTCAAGTTGAGAGCACAGCTTGTGCATCTAAGGAAAAAGTAAAGATTGCATAAAGCAAATGATGCATGTAAATTAGCAAAAGCAATATTTCACTGTTTACATTTAACCACACCTCTTCTTTTCCAGCTTCAAGCAAATTCTCTGAATTTTCCGCCAGCACTGCATGAAAAATAAAAAAGGTCAATTTTATAAAGAGGTAAAGTACATAACATTTGTGATTTCTTTCTTTTTTTTTTTTAGAAACCTGAAATCACCATTTGACCAGAACTGATGACTTACACTGAGGTTCCACTGTCGACCACTGCTTCAACTCAGCTTCTGTTGCAATCAGTCTTTTTACTGACTGTAGGAGGGAAAAAAAGTCACGAAGAATAGAAATTACAATGATGACCCACAGTGAAGCTGTCTGACATCAAATAAAACAAACACAAAACTCACTTGATCAGCAGCTACTCTTGGTTGCTCCCTGATTTACAAGAAGTCGGCACAGCGGGTAGCTCTACAAATATTTAATTTGGCAGGTTTTTACACTGGATGCCCTTCCTGACGCAACTCCAAAGAGATACGCATCTCCTCCCGGGATCAAGCAGGGGATTTTTTGCTTGTTAAGCAAATGTGTAAACCACTACACTATGGAGCCAAGGGTGTATTTGACCAGGCATGAAATGCTATGTTATTGCCAGCTGGAGTCTCTAACCTCACCATTTAAAGCACACTCAGCTGTTCCTTTTAGTGTTGCCACTGCTGATGCTCACAATGTTTACATTTTTTTACTGCTTGAATAGCACTAATGAGCTTTTTATGACTACAGAAACTATTAAAACAAATTGGTGTTTTTGTAACGTATCGTGCCTCTGTAAACACCTTTCACATGCAACATGCTTATGATTAATCCTAATTATGAGCATCACTGGAAACCAAAGGTGACATCTTGGCTTCTTCATTAAATAATTTTGTGCAAAATTCATATGTCCTGTAACCATGATACATGTAAACGATATTAATATTAATGATGCAAAGATTGTAAAATGCTGGGCTGGTAGCTGCTTGAAATTTAAAGTTTGGTTGATAATTAACCAATGTTTTGTTGTCATTTTCTATTATTTAGTTTTTGTTGTTCATTTTCTCGTTTGTGCTGGGAAAACAAAGAAACCTCTTTGAATGATCACGTACGAACATAAATTTGAATATAACTTAACAAAACTTGATGCTGTAATGTAATGGCTTCAACTTAT
>VOQK01014444.1:14224-24345 GCA_015052645.1 Benitochromis conjunctus
TGCACATATATGTGTGCACTCTTGTTCTTACACTATGTGTGTGCGTGTGCAAGTCACAGTCACTGTGATAGAATATTTAACAGCCACCAACTCTGTTTCAGTATATAAAGTGATAACAATTATTCAGAGCTTCTGATAGATGTTGCACAACTTTGAAAATAAATGTGCATTTCTTTGAAGGAGCTGATTGTTTAAATTGAGTAAGAGGGGAAAGGACTCAGCGAAGGAAAGCTGAAACAGAATATGTGAACACTTTTGTTGTAAAGGTCTGTTATATAACATCTCTTTTTCCTTCTCCTTTTAGCTTTCATTCTTTTCACCTGAGTACGTTGACGTTAAGCAACGTGTGTGGGAGTTGAATGACTTAATTAATTAATCACAGACTGTAAAAGATTCACATAAATGTTTTGAATGAAGTGCTATTATGTGTGGGAAGAAATGTGTTTAAGAAATGGAAAGAAAAGTCCCTGCAGTCAGTTTCTACAGGGGATGGAGCTGATCTGAAGTCTGCCATTCCTTTTGAATAATCCGATTTCCTTCTTCTTTTCTCCCCCAAGTGTCACTGATGCTGGGGAGAAAAGAAATTCCTCACATTTCGTCCGTATACTTTTTCAAATCCTTTGCTTGCGTCACCACCAGTTAATCAAACAAGCTGCTATGAAAGTATATTTTATATAAGCCCAATAAAAATTACATTTTTGCTACTTCTAACAAAGCCCATTTTGTTACCACAGTTTTATCTGAATTTCTGACTTTCCTTATCATTCATTTAGTCCATAATTGTATGTTGTGTGTGTGTATGTTTGTGTGTGTGTGTGTGTGTGCGTGTGCGTGCGTGTGTGTGTGTGTGTGTGTACATCTGAGGATGCAACTTACTTTCCAACTGCTGTAAGGGTGAGGATGTGGTAATTGGTGAAGGGCTTTATTTGCACCAACTTCTGACTTGTCATCGTACTTCCCCCATTACCATGATCAGAGAACCACATCGCTGTGAACTAGAGTTGTCACAATACAAGAATTACAAACTCAATACTGATACTCCATACTCCATACTTTCAATAATGTGCAGAGGAAAAGACGAGAAAAAAACATTGTTTTTTTAATAAAGATTTGAAAAGTACAAACATTAACATCAATTATGTTTTTTTTTAAGGTGTCTGAGTGGCTTACACCGTCGCAAAACAAGTGAAAGAGCCCTGGTTCATGAGAGAGGAGACACAAATCCCTCGGGAGTTGCATCAGGAGGGACATCCAGCATAAAAATGTGCCAAATCAAAACATGTGGAGCTACCGTCTGTGGCAACCACTTGTCAATAAGGAGCAGCTGAAAGTACCTTTGTTTAGTACAAAAGAGATACAATAATAGGACTGTAATGTATAGATATGATAACTATTTGAAGATTTTCTTAGGTAGTGCAAATAAAAACACACACACACACACACACAAAAACAAGGTTGTCTGAGAGACTGTTGTGCTTTTGGTGACTTGCCATCACATTTAATTGCTGATCAAACAGAGTTGGGAACGTAGGCTGCCACTGTTTTGGAGTAGTTGCTGGTAGATTTTTTTTTCTCAGCTTCAGCCTGTGACTTGAGGAAAACACACAGTACACAAATAATTGTGTCATCCTGTTAAATTCACAAGTTTGCTGCTTAGCTTCAATGTGACCTTTCCCATTGTATTATTAGCTACGACCACTAGTCCTTTTCTTAATAATAAATTAAAAGAAGGGTAATGTGGCTATCAGATACTGTTAACAGTCAAGGGGTTAAAGTTAACATGTGCATGGCCAGGCTAATCCTTATGATAACCATTTAATACTCCAGTGCTGTTGAACCAGCAGTTTTACTGACCTCTCATAAAGTCTTGCTCAGTGTTGTGAACATCAGCTACTCTTCATGTGTTCAGCTGCTAGTGAGGGGAGGGGCTGTGTGCTTGTCTGTCTGCAGGTGTTGTGTGAAGTTATGTGTCAGCTGGAGGAGTTGAAGACAGCACTGTTGGTATGTTGACTATCATAAAAAAAACCTTGCACTTTTAATGAACATCTGTACTAGCACGTTTTTTTAAACATGTCAGATCGTTAAATGCTTAAAAATGGAAAGGACAGTTAATAAGATGGTGTTTTGAAAGATGGAGTCTTAATATTACAAATGACGTTAGACGGGCTGCTTCATTTAACTGTCCAAATCTCATTAGATGTGTTTTGTACATAAGTAATAAAATATTACATAATTTATATGTTTAACAAACTATTTCAACAGGCATTTTCAAAAGGTGACGCTGTCGTCCTTGTAAAATAAAGAGCACATCAAAATGACCGCGCTATAGTGTCATCGCTGTATTTATGTACCTCTCAGAATATTTTCAGAGCTCACTTGAACTTTGTACCTCCTCAGCTTTCGTCGTTGTCAATCAGTTTAATATTACCCAATGCCTGAGTTTCAGCTGCTACATCTGTTGAGGCTTGTTTCCAGTGGATCTGTGTCTTTGTGGTAACAGAACATCAAAGGCAATGTTGGACTGTGTCAGCATTTAGACCTTTTCTCACCTTCGAGCAGAAACGCCAAGAGCCAGAGAGAGACGAAGAGCTCACCATCTGACGTCTGATCATATCAGGCCTGACTGAAATAGGGCATGAGGCTCACCCTGCTGCGGACACACAAACGTGTGAGGACACACACACACATATACACACTTTCTTTTCCTGTAGGTGTTTTTGGAAGAAGATCCGCTTCTCAGCAACCAACACAAGCACTGAGTGTCTTAGGAAAAAAAAACAATAGCAGTTTTTGCCAGACTTTTTAAACCACAGTATTCTTTTCTGATGATTCATGCAGCAATTTAAAACTATGTAGAAGATTAAAATAAATGAATATAAACAATGTATAAAGATAATGTTTATTTATTGCATTTTTTTATGCAGTTTTAAAGAACGTCTCAGAGGATACGATACACTCCTACGATATCATGGCTTCATTTTGTTTTGCATTTATTCAGCCTTACCTTAAGTTGCTTTAAGAATTTAAGATATTTTCTAAAAAAATAACAATCTAAAAACTTATTTGGCACCATTGCTGCATTAAAAGTGTTTCTCCACATAACACACACATTTGTGGGAAAACTAACTTTCCCTAAAAACTAATTTTCCCTAAGAAGCTCTAAGACAAGTTTCCACTGTACAGTCTAATTTACTGCAAACTGCCGTAGAGAGTTGAGCTTTACCAGCAGTTGTCTGACCCGCCATTATTTCCATTACTAGTTTAACGGTCATGTGGCGATGGAAAGATCTAAAAACATGCTTGAGTTGGTAAATACTTATTACAACCAACAATCTTGGCATGGAGTCATCAGTCTGGACGTTTCACAACAGATTTTCTAATTTTTTGTAATTTTTTTCAGAAAATGTAGACTCTATAAGGAATCATATCAGAAAGCATTCCTGATAAAGAAACTGAGAGGCTTTAAAGTGTGTTACCATCTTTTGGAAAGGGTGTGCATTAGTGTGATTGATTATCCCCCAGTCTTTCGGCATATTTCAAAGACAAAGACAAGAAAGCGAGCTGTTACTCAATCTTATTTTTGGATGTAGTTTTGATTGTTTACTATTAATTTTATTTCCTGTTTAAATTACTCACCTTGTCATACTCCTGTCATTTCTATCATCCCTTTGTTCTGTTTCTTTCCAATTTTCTGCCAGACCTCTGTTCAATTAGCTCAATATTTCCATGTATATACAAATATACTAATTATACTCCCCACTTTGTCTGCCTAACTTATTGTCTACCTGTGTAATGCTACCTGAAATGTAAATCTTTTAATTTTACTCTTTCTTTGGTGTTTGGATCACCTTTTTATCTCATGGTGAAACAATTACATTGACCACATCGCCACCACTTCTAACCCCCATACCCAATCCTCCCACTCCAACCCCTTTTCCCCTGCCTTCAGGATGAATGTACAGAAGACGTAGAACCAGTAAGACAACAATGAACAATATTATTTTGCCAAATGCCCCAACATCAGTTGTAGTGTGTTTTTGTTGTCCTAAAAACCTTTTTTTTCTTGTCTTATTTTTAAGCACTAACCAATTGTACACAATAAAAGCAAAAATCTATTTAGTTTTGAGCATTCATTTAATATTTTTTATTGCCCAATGTGGGTGTTATATGGCAATGCTACGTCTATGGATTATTCTCTTAAGTAAATGGAACCAGCACCCTGGGCTGACCTCAATCCCCTCATGATCTCACGGTAACCACTTTAAGGTCCGCAGACATTAGGAACAAGTCTGTTAGATTGCAACCTTGGTCTTATTTGTGGTCCATTATTGTTATTGGTCATAACAACATTTTACTTACCAAAGTAATAGCTTAGATCTGGGACCATGGCAACACAACAAGTATTTGAAACAAAACAATCGGACAATCATGAAGTGTTTTAGCTAGATTATCTTTTATTGGGAAATGAAATTGAAAATCAGCATAAAACTGCAGCTGCCAGACTACTCATATTTATTTCTTTAAAAGGGTTATTTCAAGCATTTTTCTACGTCTATATTATTCACATATCTCAGTAAATAATTTGGTTGATACAATGTTATTATTATTCGAAGAAGTGAAGCTGTACATTAAAGTGTGACATTAAAAGAATCTGCAAAATGTCAGTGCTTTAAGAAAAGTTGGTGATTTCAAGCCATTGTTAAAGCAAACTGCAAGATTAAGGACTTAAAAATGAAATGTTGAGGATGACGATGATGACATTGTGATGACACAAAATGATGGCGGTGCTATAGTTGACATTGCTAAAACAAATCCACTCCGGTGATGAAGACAGATCTGCATTGCTCAACACTCCATCAAGTGTGCCCTCATTGTGCTCCAGTCAGGGCCTGCTGTCATTACTCTTCATTGAGCCAATGAGTTTGACGGTGGAAGAAAAGGTGGAAAATCCCCTCCCTCTTCTATCCACAGCCAAAAAAACAGAAATCAATTTCATCTATTGGACCCTGTCTCATGACTGGCTGCTTAGCCTTCTATTGATGCAGCTCACACACACACACACACACACACGCACACACACACACACACACACGCACACACACACACACACAAAACCTCTTTGACACCTCTTTAGCTCTCTTTTGTTGGCCCTTCATTGCCCATGCCATATGGCAAGTGAGAAGGCTCCAGAGTGTGTGTAAGCGTCAAATGTGTGTGTGAATGTGTAGACTGTGGGGTCAGAGGGGGGTTATAGGAGGCTGACCCACTGACAAAGACTCTCCACTCCATCAGTGATCTCTATGAATACATGGGGACAAGCCAAGCTGAATGGGAGAGCAGAAGCCGTGGAGAAGTCGTCTCCGAAGGGAGGGGGTGGTGTTTGAATCATGGGGGCATTAGGAAGATGGATGTAAGGGGGATTATTAGAGAGAGAGAAAATGAAAGAGACAGGGGGTAGATGGCAAAAAAAATAAGGTGGGGGGGGGAGCTGTGATTAAAATGAAAGCTGAGTAGAAAGCACATAAGAAATAGGCAAAAATGTGTGCTTACAAAGCTTAGGACTATGTGTAGAGTGCATGTGTTTATGTGTGTTTGTGGCTTTGCGTTACCCACTGTGTTCTGTGTGTTTACTGGGGATAAGAGGTGATCCCTGTGCCACGGGGATCTACAATAGGCCAGCAGGTCCCTCTCTGTGTGATGACAAGGCTCTCAGTGTCCTAGGCGAGTACCAATGTATGCCTGTGTGTACGAGTGTGTGTATCCCAGCAGGCCGTTCTCTATAGGAACACCAGTCTATGGGAGCTCAGACATTCTCATTAACCACATCTGACAGCCAAAGCAGGGAGCACACAGTGAGGTAGCAGGTCAGGGAGTGTTATGAACTATCTTCTTATTGCTTCTGAAGTTTTCGTGTGAACGCGTATTTTTGTCTGTCTGCGTCTGCTGAAGTTGGTTAAAAAAAGGTTTTTGCATCCTTGCTGGCTTTCCATAAAATTGCACAAGTATACTTTTAATGATAGCAACATTCCACACAGTTCTGATCCAACAATTTCCCTCACTCTAATTCTATGCAGATAAGTGCTGATAAGCAAGTGTCTACAAAAGCACTGCTTATAAAGTGCCTCTTATTTAAATGAGAGCAACGAACTAAAACTCCTTTCACCGATAAGTGCCTCCGACTTCAATAATAGCATATATACATGTAAGTGCCTCTGACTTTAATGACAGCAACTGCCTAAAGATTTGCGAGACAGCAAGGAGTACAAAGGGGGAAAAAAATAGGCCAAGCCAAAGCGATGGAGGCATTAGGGATTGCTGCCAGTTTTGCTCCCACTAACCCCATACAGCCGTCACCACGGTTGCTTCATAATGGTCACACTATTACACAGAATTGCATAAGATAGATAAGACTAGAGGCACACACCACACCAAGCGAACTATCTTCTGATTGTGTGTGTATATCTAAATTGGCAGTAGTGTGGTGAGTGTGTATGAAAGTGGTACAAGATGAGGCGAGAGTGGAGAGCAGAGAGAATGAGAAAGAGGTGTGATTGTGCTTTGTCATCCCTGTGTGTAGGTGTGTGTGTGTGTGTGTGTGTGCGCTGTGGCTAGCAGCCCTTGCCATTTAGAATGGATGGTTTAGATTCTGGCGTCATAACACAGCACTATGGGAAACAAAGACCCCTTTCACATTCACAGCCTCTGCTCCTTTTTGCTTCCTCTTTCTCACTCAGCTCGGTTTCCTCTCTCCGTCTCACTTTAAGCCCCCGTTATTTTTCTACAACGCTGGATTCTGCCTAGAAAATTACAGTAGCTCTCACTACTTTCTCTCGTTTCTGTCTGCTCAGCAGCTGTGACTATCATTTCCCCTTCTCTGCCCCGCATTACCTTCCCATATCTCTGCCTGACTATCATCTATTTTCTGTCCTATTGCCTTCTAATTCTTATCTTCACTGCATTTCTCTGGCTCCAAATAAGTCTGAGTCCCAGCTCTACGCTGCCACCACCACCACCCAACCTGTTCCCTCCTTCACATCTGTTTCCATGGCCCTAGTCCATGAGGTTGAATGCCAACACCCTCCTCCCCATTATTAGCAGAACACAACTCTCCAGCTACCCACCTCCCTGACTTCTGTTGCCTTTTGTCCTACGGACTGGTCTGAGCCATTGCCTCTTTTACAGTGGTCGAAAGCCGACATCACAAAATAGACAGCAGGACAGTTGGTTGGTTTATTGCGTAGCTCGGTGTGTGTTTGTGTTGTTGGTGTGGATATTTGGTATTTTTGTATGAGCATATGCGCGCGTCTGAAGTGGTCGTTTGTATTTACAGCAAGGGGGCGATGATGCCTTCTGCTGTGTAGCAGAGCAGAAAAACCTGTTCCAGTTTTCATTTTTACATGCAACAAACATATTACTATTTTTCCCCCTCATGATGACACATTGTTGCTTGTATTACTGAGCAAAGCCAGCACACGTCTGGTTTGATCCTGTGGGTAAAGAAGCTTATTAGGGGTAAAATAGTCTAAATTAGGTCAAGACTTGTTTGATCTTTGTAAATATAAGAGCTACAATTTGATTTCCTACACCTTTTCACGTAGTCTTTTTCTGTAAAACGCACACACGCAAGCACACACACAGACACACACACAGACACACTAATAAACTCTTTAACCTAACCCCAATTAGGGCAAAAGCTATTTTTTATTACTTCTTCTGCAATTGTACTGGAATCAAATGAGGTACACCAATTATACAAGAGAAACCCAATTAACTAATGTGACGTTTACAATTTGTCCCAAAATGTAACCTACAGTATGACACAAGCTACACACAAAAAAGCACACTGCAGCCCAAAAGTAGTCTAATTGTACATTTTTTATTCCCATGGACAAACTGGTGTGTATAAGCCTAACAAAGAAAGGCAAACTACATGTACTACTTTAAGTAGGATCAAACATGGCATCTGCCGCTGTTTCATTTAACTGTGTAACATGATGAGCGTTGAAGTGGATCTAAATTCTCTACATCATATAGTTTGCATTACCTTTGATGATTTACATAGCAAATTAATGCTTTTACTCATAAAACATCATTAGTTGGGCATATGTGGGCTGTGCAATGCTCATAATACATCAACAGTATATAATCAGCTACATGCTATCAGTGATACAGGATGCAACTACAGTATGTGATTAAAGGCCTGGCTGCTGACAAAGCTCTAAGGACGTTTTGTACTTTACTGTAAAAGCAGATGAATTGTAAAACAATGACTACTGTATAATGTAATGTAATGTAGGGTAATACATCAATAGAAGTATCCCAACATTAAGAGACATTTTTCATGTCATTTCTTCATTATATTCTTCAGTTACTTGAGTAAGACCCCCACCAGCATTCAGGTTTTCCCCCAATATGTTCGATTTGTTGAAGAGATCCTAATTTTGATTAGATGATGTATGTAAAGTGTTTCTGATGTTAAATTGTCTTGTGTATTTTGAGCAAGCCCCAAGAGTTAGTGTAGAGCAGGGGTCTCAAACTCAAAAAAAACAAACAAACCATACACTACATTTTTGGAAATATTTGTTGATGTTTTCTTGTTTGCTTGTTTTTTGTACTACTTGAACACAAAAGTGGACCTCACATGAGATAACAGTGCCAGCAGTGGCCCACAGCTCATTTAAGTTTGAGACCCCTGGCATACAGGCTAGCTTTGCTCTGTCTAACATTCAAACATAGTCTACTGTATGCCTGCTAATAATTCTGAAGCAGATAACTTTAGATATAATTTTTTTCGTCACTGCCTCCCTGAGTCTGGAGTGGGAAATTTGTGCGCCTACTACCTTCGTAGGCTGTGGTAGCGGTTTCTCAGACTCCCTCTCCAGAATTGAACCCTGACTCCCTGATACCTATGGTCACCATAGTAGGCATATAAAGTACCACTTAAAGTTCATAGGGCAGACATTCAAATGAGACGTCAGCACCAAGGAGGGACAGAATGACGCGTAACCACCGGCACTGTTCCCTCACCCGTGTTTGCGTGGGTTCTCACTGGGTACTCCGGCTTCCTCCCACAGGAAGACATGTACTTACTGGGGTTAGGTTAATTGGTGATTCTAAATTGCCCATAGGGGTGAATGTGAGTGTGAATGATTGTCTGTCGCTCTGTGTTAGCACTGTATCAGATTGGTGATCTGTCCAGTGTGTACCATGCCTCTTGCCTATGGTAGCTGGGATAGGCTGAAAAGGGTGGGCACACATCATATTCAGTCATATGATTAAGAATGGGAAGTCACTCAAATTCATATCCAAGTGAAGGTAGATGAGCAAATACTTTTGTATATATATATATATATATATATATATATATATATAGTAAGCTAATATGCGTATTTTTCACTGGTGAATACTATGTGTCTTTTCCTCTCTCAGTTAAATAAATGTATAAATAGAAATGAGGCTGCACCTGACATTATATAGTACATCACCATAGCATTGTATTTACACATTTTCAAGCTTATGATAGAGATAATTACTACTATGTAGTTACCTTTTTTTAGTTTTAATTTACTTGGTGGCCAAGTGAGCATCCAGTCTCTAAACAAATACAGAAATGCTACAGAAGCAGTATAATTAAAGAGAGAGTAGGAAATGGAATTGGCAGGTAAACATGAAAAGGCAATGGGGAAGCAACCAGGCAAGGTAATTAGACATTTTAAGGCAACTAAGACAGCCTGACAGAGTCTTTGAGGTAAATGTAGCACTAACAGTAAACAGTGTGCTTGATGAGCCATTGAGGTGCAGCTGGGCATGAATCGGGGCAGTGATTAGCAGGTGTGCAGACCAAACATGCTGAAAGTATCTATTGGGCAATTCCATCACAACTAGACCAAGAAAATATGCATGTAATACAAGGGAGAGTGAGATTAAAGCGTGATTTACATGGCAGTAGTTTGACCTGTGCTCTTGGATATTAATAACTGAACACTGCCATGAGTAAAAACAAACAAATAAATAAACAAACAAATATTACACACCAAGCCCAACGTATTTTTCTGTTTCAAAGTATTTTCGAGTATATCCAATCTTTTCTTGCCCCCCCCCCCCCCCCCCCCTCTCTCTGG
>VOQK01014446.1:16865-28796 GCA_015052645.1 Benitochromis conjunctus
AGCTCAGCAACAGCAAAAGGCCTGAAAGATCAAAGAAGACAAATAAAGTGCATGATGGCAGGATCATAGGAAAAAAGTTTCACAACATCTAACAAAATCACGAATAGTCTCGAGGAGGGATGCAGGTTATTTTCAAGGTCTACTATCAAGACATGCTGTCATGAATGTGAATACAGAAGGTTTACAACAATGTGTAAACTATTAATTACACTTTTGAACAGGCAACCATAGGCCACAAGGCTAAAAGCAGCAGCAGGGTTCAGTTCCTGTTCAAACCGCATAAGCAACCCAAGGGTTTCTCAAAAGACATGATATATTCTTCAATGGTCTTATCTCAGCCCAACACAGAGTGCTTTTCAGTTATTCACTACAGGTGGAGGTAGTACAGACAACAGAATGTTTTCTCATTTCAATTTAACCTTAACCTTCCTTTTCATTAGTCTGACTGTTATTTTATAAATATTGTTATATTTCTGAGGATATTATTCAGGGGTGCACTTTTCAAAAGTTCAGAAAAGGTATTACAATATAAACACCAACACTCCGACAGTGGTTGACTCACATTGATGTAAACATCCAATAAAAAGATGTGCCAAAGCACATGACTTAGATGTAATAACAAATTTGACCAAAGTGAGAGACATTTTCCATCAATGTTACTTTAGTTTTTGAGCGCACAAAATCCTTTTGGTTAGTTCTCATTTTGTCCAAAAGACTCGTTTAGGATTCGGTATTCGTTTTAGGTAACTAAAATAATCTCAGCTGTAGTTTATTGAGAATGATGTGTCTGCAAGGCTGTTAATCATGTGTTTGTGCAGAACTCAAACAAAGAATACAAAAACATTCCAAAACCTAGCAGCGCTAGAGCAAGGAATCAAAATTCACTAGCCATAAGGGAAGTGGGAGACAGAGACAGTATGTGTGCTCACAGAATAACAATGGGAGAGGCAACAATTGGGAACTATAGACATAATGAGCCAGGGGAAGTAAATACAACACAAGCCACAGAAAACAACAGTTAGCACAATAAAACAGAAAGACACAACTGAATGAGTAACAAGAGTTAACATCGGAAAGAACAGGAGGACTGGGAACATGGAAAGGCAAAGGACAAATCCAGACGAGACTGGGACACTAAGGAAGGGAACAAATCAGAGATGACAAGACAAAAGATGTTAAACTACATACGAAAGACCAGCAATCTTAGACAGGATGTAACTAAAAAGACAAATTCACATGTGAACTTACCACAGAGAGACAGAGACAACCAAACAACAGAGTAGGAACACCAAAAGAGCGCAAATAAACCAAAAGTCAAACAATGGACTACAGGCACAAAAACCCAAAACAAATAAGGAACCGATACCAGGCATCAGAAGATATCACCAGGAAATACAAACACCATTAACAGAAAACCATGAACTTAAATCATTTCTCAAATTCCAGAAGAAACAATGAACTGACAGCAAACTCAAAACCCTGGGATCAAGACCCAGGGACCACAACGATGACAAATACCATATTCCATATTAAAGTAATTAAAAAGACTAAAACAAACACCTAAACTAATATAAATGAAAGAAAACATTTCCAGACATTAGAAGCTGAACTGAATCCAGCAAGTACCCCGAGGAGACTAAAACTGCACCAAAGTGATATCAAAGAAGTCAGCTCTAAAATAAAATAAACCAAATTAATGGAGTTTAATATATGAAACATGAGTCAGATAGTAGGCTATGTAACAATGTGTTACTTGTGCTAACAGCTGAGTTGGTGATGGTGGTGCATTAGTATGGGATATATTTTCTTGGAAAACTTTGTGTTCTTTAGTGCCATGAGAGTCATGTAAACACCACAGTCTACCTGAGTATTATTCCTAACCACATCCGTCCCTTTATGACCACATGTATCCATCTACTGATCATATCACAAAGCTCATCACTGATGTGCAGCTGACAAATCTGCAGCAAACTCAGCTGTGTGATGCTGTCATGTCAATATGTACAAAACTTTGTGGAGAATGTTTCCAGTACCTCGTTGAATCTGTGCCACAAAGAATTAAGGCAGTCCTGAAGGCTAAAAGGGGGTCTAACTAGGTGCTAGCACTAGTTCTAATACCAAAGGAGCAAGTGAGTGTAATGCAATTACAATTTATGTTGTAATGCTGTAATTATTAAATTACAGCATTGAGAAAAGGGTTAAATTTGTTATCAAGCTCATGTGATACAGCTGGAAAGTCCAGCATAGCTAAAGTGAAACACACTGAGGGGATTATTTGCTGAACTAAAATGCTGAACTTGAATGTTTTAATCTTTTCATAGTATATTTCTTATTAACTTGTGTATTTATGTAGGGGACTTATGTAATTGATTTCCTGCTAACATTATGAGGTGAATCACTCCAATCGGACACGGAAAAGCAGAAAAAAGTCTCAGTTTTTATCCACACAAAAAGAGACGAGCCAACACTTTTCAGTAATGTTTATTAGTTTTTTTTTCTTTTGAAGCCAGGTTCTTCAATCACAGAATCACATAATTTGCAACTTCTTTTACCAATCAAAACGCTCAATTACAAAAGATAACAAGATTATAAATGTTGCACAGCTGAAAGTCAGATATCAGCTGTAATATGAAGTTTCAGTATGCTCTTTGTCCTCTCAGGGGCGTCCTCTCAGTCTCCACCTCCACCCGACAAAAATAACAATACAAAACAATTTTTTTTTTTGCACAGCAGTTCTTCATGTGAACAATAAGATTCAATTAAATTCCAATTTAAAAACCATTAAAACTTTCATGACCTCACACATTGCACCAAAACCAGTTCATGCAATACATAACACCTGCTGAGAGGAGCGTTTTCTGAAATGCTTCAAGCAAAACACATTAACAGATCTTCAGATCATCTGTATGGGCAAATCCAGCAGGCACATGAAATCAGATGATACAAACGTCAAGGGTTCTTTTTTTTCTGTGCTGAGGCAATGCTGACTTAAATTAAGAAAGACATTAACATAAAAGAAACTATCAAATATATATATATTACCTAGAAAATATAACTCTTATCTGTTTCATTATATTGCATAGACAAGTGATCCTTCATCACCCAGCAGTGCACCACTGAGGGGTTATGTACTACTACATTCACATCACTTTCCCTCAGTTTCCCTGAAAATAAACTAGGTGACTTTATCCCCACAGTAAACACAATTAAGTGCCTTTATTTGGTCCCTTATTCATCCTGATACTAGAGAAAACAAAACACCACAATTATTAACAAACACAATTGAAAAATGATCAAAACAAACGAAAAAAAAACAATATTGTTCAATAAAATGGTGGTGACCTCATCAGATGGGTTATTTTGGCGAAGACAACAGGCTTCTATCGCGGGCAAGAATCATCTGAAAAATAGAGATGGAGATGGAAGGTAAATGTGGTGAATCTAGGATCTTTATGTCATTTTAGTTTGTATTTTGGGGTATCCCCATTCACCAAAAGTAACATTTATAGCTTTGTGAGAGCCATAAATGCAACTTTACCTTTCCATTTGCTCTCCAGTATTTACAGTAGCATCTAATTTAAAAATCTTTACCATTTCTGTGTGATTTTTATTTGTAATATTTTCATTTTTACCAAGCTTGCCCTCATTCCAACCAGCTGCTATTTACAAATATTTTGTTCGGTCAGTTTATACAATAAGGTATATTTTTATTTCCTATATTTTTTAACCTTCATTTAACCTCCTCTTTTGTTGGACTAACTACCCTTGCAGACAGTTCATATATTGAAAAGAAAAAGGAAAAAAACAAAAATGATATACTGCTAGGTTAGCAACCAAGCTAACAGATGCGATAACTAGCAGCTAGTGTGCTAACTGCTAGTTTGCACAATAACTCCTCGCAGCAACATTTTTCAATAACTCGAGAAATTATACAAAATCCACAAGAAAACACAAAGAAACACAAGAAATATACACATCTCCAATACAGAAGAATGACCTGCCAGCATTTATACAATATTTAGAAATGTATATTTTAAACGTCACTGTCCCTTTAGCAGCAAAGCTAACAGCTAGCTAACTTGAAAAGCCTTTTGCCACTTCAATAAATCTTATTTAAGAACAATATGTAAATATTGGCAACAAAATACTAAGGGTTTTAACTCAGCAAACATGGATGAACAATATTGCAGAGAATGTATATGTATGTTATTTTTATAAAACAATAACTAATCTTATTATGACATGGCTCTGAACAAACAGGTGCTACAAAGGCGACCATCACCTGTGGTCTCAGTAAAAACTTTCCTGATGAGTTCGTGGGCTTTAAAACATGAAGTTAATTTTAGCATTTTTGGTCATTCTATGAGTCAGAAAGGAGGATCTGGGATAGCTTCTGGGTAACATGTGACTGACAAAGCATTAACAAATGAGCATCTGGTTTCAGACTCATAAAGACATCTTTACATTACTGAAGATATATTTATTCACCATTTTTGCTCCAGAAATTTCCTAAAAAGCTGGGCACTGTGGTTTTTAGCACACATTTCTGAGAAAAATAAGTATTTTTATTTGTGGATTTGTACACATTTGGAGTCTTTTAGAAAAACTACAGTGCCCATTTTTTTCCTACTGAGGAAACATCATGAATTATATATATGTCAGTGGTAAACAATGAAGAAGCATAATGTCAGGCTTTCTTGTTAGGATCAATACATTGTTGGTTTGGGATTAGTGAGTTAAAAGATAAGCTCAAGCCTTATCTTGAGGCACTCAGCCTTCTTCTGACCATGAACCAAAATTCAGCATTTTATCCTACGTGAAATCCAAACCCACAGTTTATCAGGACGTCAGTAAGGCTGAAAACGATCTCACTAAACGTTATGTTTTCTGAGCCGTGGGGGTAAGTGACTCACAGCTATTAGACGAGGTCCCGTTGCAGATCCCGTACTCCTCGTATTCTTTACCATGACCGCTCCATCCTCCACATCACCCTGCTCCTCCTCCACCTCTTCATCCTGCAGTCTCTCCGTGCTCCCCAGATCCTGCATGAAGGCCTCTGATGGGTACTCGCACACCTGCTCCAGCTTGACCTCGTTGAAACGCACCTTCCCCTGCAAAAGTGAATACAGAGAGGCACGGTTATGCTTTTGATGAATTAAATAATATTTACGGTTTTACATGTTTCTTAAAAAACATATTATTGTAGCGAAAACCTTCACATTACAGGTGTGCAGTAATGCTGCAGTAAAAGTGTGGAATTATCTAAATGTATATGTTTTACAAGGAAAATGTCGCTGTTACTTTAGCAAGCTGTTTGTTCGTCATGTAAACACACACTGCAGTCCTGGAGAAGGTTTCAGTGTCAGCGAGGTTTGGATGCTGTCAGTGTAATTTTAACTGACAGCACGGGGCTTAACACAGCAGAAATACACTGTCTGTAGGAGGACTTAATGGCTGAACCCTTCATGCACTCATTGATAACTAATTCTGATGCATATTCAGCCTAAGTACCTGAAACTGAAGTTTTGGTTTGAGACTTCTCTTAAACTGCTGCTGAAAAGGAGAACAAGGCCCTCCGCCTGGCCTGACGGGTGTTTGAGTTTGTTTATTCAAAGGCCGGTGTGGTGTAAAACGCCGGCGCATCCCCACACAACACGTCTTATAATAACAGCATCTCGGCTCTGAAGCCTGAACGTGCAGAAGTGCAGACATGATCTGAACAATGACTGCTTTGCCCTGAGTGTGGACAGTGCACAAAACAGCTCTGGGTTAGAGAAGCTGGCATGCTGAGGCACAGTAGGCTAATCCTTCCTCCCTGAACCCGATTAACCCAGGCGCAGCGGGACAGCAGAAGCACCCAGCGACATAGGGACGGGAAAAGAGCAAGAAAAAGAGCCATAAAGAAGAAAGTTTATCAAGTAATACTTGACTTCAGATTCTCAAAAGTGCTCTGCTCCATTTGATAACATGTGACAGCCATGTTTAAGGCCACATCTTAGCAGCATAAAGGAGGATATCTACCACTTCAGGACAAATTTTATGCCAGAAAACAAAAAAGTACACATATGAAAAGAAAACTTAGATGAGATAGCAGATGAGTCCCTTGCACCGTGATATGATGGCATGGCTCGAAGGGGGGAAGGGAAGGAAGCCTGACGTCAAACTGTCTGTAGGGCATCAACGTGAGAGCGACAGGTGGCCAGAGAATCACTCAGTGGTCATCACTCACAGAGGCTAAGGAGGGCGGTGCTTATACATGTAGGCAGGGATTACATGACTTATTATAGACATGCATGCAGAGAAATGATTGTTTATCTAATTAAAGGTCACAGTAATGCTATTTGGGGACTTTCATTTTCATGCTTTAGGTTACAGGTGGTCCAGTAATGCAACAGTTCAGCGTCAGAGTCGCATTTGGCAATTTAATAATGGGCACCGCGTCACTTCCCTGTGTCGGGCTCTGTGTCGTGCTTGGAGGAAGTCTTGAAACAGGAAGTGAGCAAAAACATGCAGCGTGACAGGGAGTTTCTATCAAACCAAATAACAAGACTTTATTTCTCTCAGTATGACTGTCAAAAATGTCAGTTTTCCTTCCTTGCGACTTCACTGGCAGTGAGCCACCCTTTGATCTGTCTGCACAACCCTGCCTCTCTTTCTTTTCCATCTCACACATGCCAAGCTTGTAGTTGGCGAGCTGCTGTCAGCCGTATACAGTGGGAGGTCAGTGTGGTCAAAAACTGTCTGCCAAGACTCTGGTCTAACTACCAAACCCCTGCTAGGAAACAGCCAAGAAGACACAAAGGGAGATTTGTGTGAGAAGCTGACTCGACAGAAACAACTGAACTAGTACAAGGGAATGAGGAAGCAGACTGAGTGGGGGGGGGGAATCAGGATTCACATTCTTCTAATAGGCAGTGAAAGCTGTCAATACAGTCAGATTTATCTTTACAGGATGGTGAAAAAAAGTTTTTTTCTGCCCTGCTTAGCAACTCTGCCTTCCCTCTCCTCAGATTCACAGAAGTTAAAAAGGGGAAACAGAACATTTAACATGAACTCCAGGAAAATTCATTTACAGTTCCACTGTGCACACAGGTGTAGTATCGCATGTATTCAGAGATAAAAGGTCATGTTATGTAAGTAGAGAAAATGTTAAAAAAAAAAAAGGAGGAGGATGTCTGTCACTGCGGCTTCCTATTTAGCTTTTTTTCCCCTCTCCAGTGAAGCCTGCAACATTACTGTTAACCGTCTCTGCAGAAGCCTATGAGGCATTTTAGTTAGTCCAGTTAACACCAATCATCAAGCACTTTCCTTAATATATCTGTGGGTTTGTATGTTTCTTTTTAATAATAATAAATCACGCACATACAATTTTACTTAAGGGTATAAAGTGTGGTATGTAAAAACTGTTATCACAGGGTGAAAGTCAAAAGTCTGCACAGCACGAGACCGCAGAAGCAAATGGCAAAGGAGATCACTTGAGGACTTCATGGCTAAGAATCAAGATGTCGTGCTTGATAAAGCCTTAACCAGCTTAGTTGGGTCTCTGCAACTGTACTCAGTGGAAAGGGATGTTCTCTCTGTGAAAAGGCTTGATGGCGAGGCCCCATCGGGCAGGTGACAGCAGGTGATAAATGTTGGTGTATCACTAATAAACTTTAGAAAGTATGTGGGGACATGCTAAAACTCAACGTAACAACACAGTTTGCACTCACCTTTTTTGGGGTCCCTCTATTCTTGACCAGACACGACTTATCCAGGTTCTGATATCCACCGATCACCTCAATTTCCTCCACAGTTGGGTACTTCTTTTTCCCCGGCTCAGTCACAGCGGGGGCTGTTTGGATCTGTTGCTGTGGTGGTGTCTTCGCAGAGGTTGACACTGTCTGGCTCTGCTGCTGCTGCGGTGGTGTCTTTGTGGAGATCGACACAGTCTGGGTCTGCTGCTGCTGCTGCTGTGGGGTCTTCGCGGGGGTTGATGTGGATGCTGAGGGCCGTGCTGTGGATCCCGTCGCCCTTTTTGGTGTGATTGTGATGGTGGCACCTCGCTTCACTTGACCCCCGGAGGCACTCCTAATGGAAAAGAGCACAGGTGTCGAGATGGGTGACGGAGACACACTCGGAGACTGGGCAGGAGACGACGAGCTTGGGGAAGAAGCCGGGGTCGGGGCACAATCTTTGGCTTTCAGGGAGTTGTCTGGGGATTGGGTCCTGAGATATGAGGGGGTGATTGTGATAGCTTGTTTGGCCTGAGGTGTTGAACAACAAACATGATGAGGAGAAACTTTGGGGTTGAGGTCTGGTGTTTCCTGATCCTTCGCCTGGGTTTTAACATCGTCCTTTATCTGATGGGCTTTGAGGTCGTCCTTTATCTGCTGGGTCCTAAAATCGTCCTTTCTCTGTTGCTTTAACACTCTTTGCTGCCCCTTTGTCTCGCTGTCCTTTAGGGAGGTGTTTGACGAAGACTTTTGCACTTCCTGCTCTTTCAGCTGAAACTGCTCAATCTGATGCTGTAATGTCTGAACCCCACAAATGTCATTGCCCGTAAATGCTTTGTTGTCCCCCTGCTGTGAGTTCGATATGATTGGCTTCACTTTAACGAGGTGCACAGACGATGAGATGTCCACTGTCCTCTCCCTCAAATACAAGCCCGACCTCGAACCCACAGTTTCCAAGTTGTAGATCCGGCTCATGGCTGCGAGGGAGTTGGGAAGAGGCGGCGAAGGAGAGAGAGATTGTGTAGAATCGAGAAGTGATGTGTATTCCTCTACCTCTTCCTCGGAGAGCTCCTTTCCTTCCTCCTCCTGTTCTTCTTCTGTGCTTGCGTTTCGGACCCTGTCACGCTTTTGCGACTCTTCTACATGTTTCACTGGGTCGTCCTCATCTTCAGATATCTGGAGGCCTTCGGAGGTAGGTTCGGAGGCCCTGGTGGTATGCTCGCTTGTCACTTCCTCTCCTCTGACAGCTTGTGACAGTGGGACAGAAACAGGAAACTGAGGGCAGGTTTTCAACACGCTGACTTCCTGCGTGACGTCAAACGCAGCCACGGATGGCTGCGCTGCTGCTTCTTCCTGTCCCTGCTCTGTTTCGGCCAGCCTCTTTTGCACGTGTACTGTAGCTTCCCACTGTTTTTCTATTTCAGTTCCCCTCTCCTCGTACCTGTCCCCCGCTGTCTGAGTATCACTAATCTCTGCAGCTTCACTCCCTTCGCCCTGTCGCTGCTTCTCTAGCTCTCTCTGTCTTATTTTCTCTCGCAGAGACTCTATACGGCTTAAGGGCTTCCCAATCCTCCAGCTATCCCTCCTCTCAACCCCTCGACCTCCATGACAGTCTTGCCCCTCGCTGCGTTGACACCCGGGCTTTATTTTCTCCACCACTTCTTCTGCAACATAAAACACAGTCCTAGGAATCTGAATCTCCATGGGGCCTGGAGGGTTCCCGGTGAATGCACTTTTTTTTGGAGATCTGGGGGTTGAATCATGAGTGAGGTTTTCTGATCCCGCTGTTTGCGCCTCCTCTTTGCTCTCTATGTTGCTATAAAAGGTTGTGTCTCCTATTTTTTCTATTTTACTTATTAGATCCTCAGTATGTGGGAATAAAACAGACTGTGTTAGGTAAGGTCCTTGTGGTCTCCAGTCTGCACCTTTATGGAGGGCCCTGTCTGGGATTGTAGAGCCTAAACTGGAGCACTCAGTGAAAGCTGAATCATGTCTGCAGTGACTCTCAGCAGCGACGTTGCTTGCTTCTGGTATGCCCTCTAGTCCATCTTCTCTTTGAGAATCTGTTTTCTCACAAACTTTCACCTCAATCTCTTCCCCTCCCTCTGAATCTTTGTCTACATTCAGCTCCCTTTCTGAACTCTTCTCACCTGCTGGTCGCTTCACTTCTCTATCAGCTCTTGCTTTCCCATCCTGCCTGATCGGCACTCTCCTAGCGAACGATATTCCCTCCGTGTTTTTAACTGAGGCCACCGTGAACCCCACATCCCCGTCTGCATCGCCGACCTTCTCCGTGGCCCTCTTATCAACATTCTCGACTTTCTTAAGCTGTATACGAAAATCTTCGGTTTTTACTCTGTGCTTTCCAAACCTGTCTCTCTCTAGAAGTCGCGCACACCCCATCCTCGCTGTGGTTTCCCTCCCTGAGCCAGCTACTTCTACCCACGGTGCCACACTCCTCTCTGAGTGAATCCTCTCGTGAATTTTTCTCTCGTAAAACCCTTCGTCACCTATCCCATTCTCCTTAACGCATATGACTCTATCGGAGAAGCTAAACGAGCGTTTCGGCACACCTTTTAGCAACGTATTCTTTCCATCTGCCTTCCTCTCCTCGGATTGCTGCTCATCCTGATCTCCTGAGTATTTTCTCCTCCCTGGCTCAAGGAAATTGTCAGAGCTTTTGGACCGGGACGGAGGCTTGGGGTGCTCTCCGAATTTACTCAGCAGCTGGCTGACCCTCCCTCCTCTTTCCACAAAAACATTATCATCCAAGCTGTCCTTCCTGCTGTCTTTATTAATAACTGTTGCCTGGCCCCATGGTTTCTCCTTCTCTTTCTCTCTCAGCCAGGACACATCTGTTCTCAGCTCCCTGCCTATGCTCTCCCTTCTTGCATCCATGCTGCCCTTCATCTCCCCATCCTCTCTACCTTTCCCTCCTGCACTCCTCTCTTCAGGGCAAGTTGAGGGCTTTATAATAAGAACTTCAGAGGCTCGGATCTCGGTGACACTCCCTCCTCCAGCCAGAATCTCCCTTAGGTCCATCTTCACCCCTTTCTTCCCTGGGTGGTCCTCCTCGAGCTTCTCCCGCTCCGCCTCCCTCCATCTACACTTTCTCTCATCGCTGCCCTTCCTATCCTGCTCGATGATAATGATGTTGTCAGCTCGGATGGTCCGAAGACACGGAACAAGAGGGGAAAGCGAGGAAGTGGGTGAAGGGGTTTCTTTTTCCTCTGTGTCTTTTCTAACTTTAAGGAATTCCTGCTCCCTGACTGCATCCTTAGCCAACTCCTTCAGCTGGCTTTTGTCCTTTTCACATCCCTCCCTGCTATTCTCTCTTCCTTGACTCCTATCCCTGCTCCTGTCTTTTTCCCTCCCCTCACTCAAGTCCCTAAACCTCTCTTTTTTTAGCTCTATATCTGGTCCTCTCCCCAGCTCCCAATCTTGACTTCTGGGGCTTAATTTATCTCTCTCCTTAACTTCTGGCTCGTTCCCTGTTTCTCCATCCTTGCTCTTCCGCCATGCACTCTGTGTGAGAATAAATGGGTTTTCATGGACTGGAACTATTGTTTCTACAGACACCTGGCTCACTGCATCCAGCCACTGGCCTGGATCTGGACTGAGCGACAGTTCGCTTCCCAGATTAACTGTTACGTAGCTGTCTGTGTCGCTCAGACCATCAGAAGGAGATCTGACATCCACCTGCAGCAGACAGCCATCTCTCTCCTTCTCCCTGTCACCCAGATACTCCTGCTTCGCCTTCCTTCTCTGGATGATACCTCGCTTCCAAGCTGGCATGCTGGCAAACTTCTCCTCCTCCTCTTTTTCCCTCCTCTCTCGCTCCTCCTCTTCTCTCCTCTTTTTCTCCAGAAGGAGTTGTTTCCATTCTGGCAGAGAGGAAACAGACATAACAGAAAAGGTGCCCACTTTTGGACAAAACGGTTCCTCTTCAGAGCTTCTGGGAATCCTCTGCAAAGAATAAAATAGCATCAATTTTCTTTCTAATAAACGTGCAAAAATGGGAGTTTTGGCACTTATAACCGAGGAACAACTACACATCATGGTAACATGTTAGCAGGTTTAATTTACAGCCATGTAGGCGTTAAAGCACACATTTGTCAGTACTACCCTGCAGTTTATTTATCTGTTCATAATAAAGGATAATGATATAACACATGTAATCTAATTAACTCGCAGCACATAATGCAGAACATTAGCT
>VOQK01014446.1:48498-68468 GCA_015052645.1 Benitochromis conjunctus
AAATGCAGCATGGTCTGGGGCTGAATCCAAAGTACTGCTGCAAGGCCTTCAGCCTTCAGAAAACTGGCTACCTGTCCTACCAGGTGAACTACAGGAGTGTCCAAATAACTTGCAAAGTGACGAGGATATAGAACGCTGACCTGGTGTTATATATCCTCATCACTTTTCAGTATTCATACATTACATTTTGTTACTTTTTTTTTTTTATTATTATTTGTTACATTTCTGCAACAGCAAAAATGAATAAATAGGTTAGAAATCATCTTTTGTGTTTTTGTGTTGTAACATTTTATGAAAAATGATGAAATTGAACATAAATGAACATTTTTCGAAGCATTTTACCAAAAGGCTGTTCATCCTTCAGGAGCTTTAGTACTGTTGGAACAAACTTCGCTTGGCAGCCGTAATGTCACAGCTGTTGCTTCTTCACTTTCTGTTGATGGGTTAAATGAAGTTTAGAGGGTTTTTAAACAAAGTTAAAGTACCTTTGAAGCCACATGGACAGCTCCAGTTTTTCTGCTTCTGACCTCAGTGTCCGCTGCTTGTTTCCTCTTAGTGATCGGGATAGTGGAGGTCAACCTACCACGAGGTGTATCAGACACAACACTCGTGACAGCCAACTTCCCTCGAGACTTCCCTGACAACATGCAGATGCAGTGGACCTTCACAGTGCCCGGGATGCACAACTACACCGTGGACTTTGATCACATCACAGCCCCCGAGTGCCTCAACAATGGAGAGGTGACGGTGGAGTATCAGGCAGGGGCCAAGACGGTAACCAAAGCTCTGATGGATCCTCAGCCGGAGCATCAACAGGGCAACTTCAACATGGTGCTGACAAACTGTGAAACCAACACGACACTGCCAGGTCTCACGTTGAACTACAGCGTCTCTGTAGTGAGGAGCGGCCGTCCAGGTACAGCATTAAAACATAAACAGCTGGGAGTTATACACTGTTTGTTTTTTTTAATTATTATTATTTGTAAACATCAAACTGTTTTATGTGTCTATCACACTACTGCCATTTCCTTTAACTATGGTAGATATTGTAATGTAATGTATGTATTTATGGTTTTCAATCAGTTTATGCAATTTGTATGAGCAAAAATTGCATTTATTTAGCCAGTCATTGTTGGTTACTTCTTACAAAACAAAACTTAGGTTCATTACATAATGCAAGTATCATATTAACACCAAAATATAGATAAAATGGAGACTGTTTAACACATTTATCAACAACCCATTACAATGAAGTCATAATAGAGAGGGTCTGAGTCTGAAGTTGGGCATCAAAATTCTTCAGGAAATCTGCAGCCTGTTCAGGTTTGCACAGGTAGTGCAGCTCCTCCACGATGGTACATTCATATGTGTCGTCAACAGATGATGGCAGGTTCACCCCGAGCACATTAGATGAGCATGAAAGAGTCTGGAGACAATGTGGCAAAATGTTATGAGGCCTATGAGGATGTGAAGAGAACAAATTCTAGTGTCCATTTGATGGACGCCTACAGCAGGGAGGTTTAAAATCTGCCGGTCAGCCGGGTCCTTTCTGTGTGGTTCTCTCCGAGTAATCCAGCCTCCAAAGGCATGCATCTTAGGTGAATTAGTGGTTCTAAATTGGTGCAAATGTGAGAGTGAATGGTTGTCTCCGTGTTAGCCATTTAGACTACCATATCAGATAGCCCTTATCTGACCTTATGACGGCTCTGATAGGCTCCAACTCCTGCTGTGACCACAGATAAGCCAAAGAAAATTGATGAATGGATAGATGGAGTATTGTGTCTCTTCTTTGTTGTGTCCCACATTACTTTTACATGTGGATGGGGGAAAAATATTTTTTTTCATGTTTGGTTTTTATTTATTTGTATTTATTTGGAATATATTACCTTTATCTATATGTGTTATTTTTATTTCCATTTTAGTTTTGTGTACGGTGGATCTAACCAAAGACCCAGGAATGTCCCTGCAGATTGAGAATCTGAATTCTGACTCCTACTGTGAGATCAGCATCAACTCTGAGGTTAAACAGAAGATAAATGTGACTGCGGGAACAATAGCCAAACTGTCCTTCCTTGACTGCCCAAATGAAGACGTACGCCTGACTGCCAGCAAAGTTATTGGTGAGTTCTCATTGCTGAAATGTGTTTTCTTATATATGACAGGAGATCTCCTTCAGTCTATCTCTGTTCCCTGAGTAAAAAAAAGATAGCATCTAAGTTAAATAGTTAATTTATAGTCTAAAAGAACAGACTGATTTTTTTCAGAAAAATGTTTATTAGCTTTATTTCTGAGACTTCAAAGAAAAGCTCATCAAGAGAGCTTCTCATCTCCTCTGGGTTTAAATAAGAACTTTTGCAAAAAAAAGTGCAAGAAATTGCTGCATTTGCTATTTAAGTTGTTTCTTCTTTACTTTGAAACCTAATATAATCCATCTCACTTTATGCTTTTGAATGACAGACTGCAAGAACACAGAATCGTGCCCCGTGACTACACTTTCTGTGCCCACAATGGATTCTTGCCTGCCGATCCCCCTCCACAGCTTCACCTGGCACCTCAATATCCCAGAAACCAAAACGTGGGACCTGGTGTCACCAAAAGGGAGTCTGCGGCAGTCCCTGCCCAGCCAGGAGTGTAAAGAGCCTTTTTCTCTGCACTTAGCAGAAGAAGAGGGTAGCAATTTTGTTGGAAATTTCTGCTTTGATGGCGTAATCGAAAAAATTCAAGTGCACGCCAACATCTCCATCACAGTTCCAGGACGGCAGTTAAGCAGGACCATGGGGTCTTTTCTCAATATCAGTGTTAGCGAGGAGATCAGAGGTAAGATGTCATTTATGTAATGTTGGGCTCCAATGTGGGAATCTTTTTTTTTATTTTTTATTATTAAATAAATCTGCTCATATTTACTCATTAAATGTATCAGTTATATTATTTAGAAGAAATGCTGATAAATGGCCATTATGATTTCTTCCCGATAATGGCTTCATTAATTTGTTCTCTGACTGTTTTAAAACACTGCAGTCATGATTGGTAAATATAATATAAGCCAAATTCAACATTTAAAAGCACTCAAAAGCAAGAATGATGATATGAATCATTGAGCCAATATGTAACAAGTGGTTAGATTTATCATCCACTTTGTTCTGCAGTCTTGTATTGTTTGAATTTGGTTGGAGAAGTCATTTTATAGAATTACCTGGAGATGAAGGAAATTTGAATCAATAATTAGTTATTGAACAAAATCATTTATCGGAGTGACTGAAAGTCAACATGCTGCAGTGTGTGCCTATTGTACTTTGAAATTCCATGCAGAGGCACTGTTGCACCACAGATGGGTTTTTATTTATTTATTTTAATTTATAATACACCCACGATTTAGACTTGATATGAATTCCTTCCCTCTTTCAGAGACCATTATTTACGTGGTCAGCCCTGACACAGCGTCTCCAATCTTGCTGGCGACCCCAAACTGGCCTCAGGGTATGAAATCTTTCCGCACCCTAAGCTGGATCGTCATGCTGCCCGAACAGTACATAGCACAGCTCAATTTTAACGTCACCCAGCCCGAATGTAAAGAGGGACACACAGGAATCGATGTGATGACGATAGAGAACAGAAAGCTGAAACTAATGATCTCAGAACAGAATCCGCAAGCGGAGGAAAAGTTGGTGGGAGAGAGCTTCTATCTCAACATGTCCAACTGTGAACCAGAGACTGGTCAATTTAGTGCATTGACCACAATCAATCTGCAGAGGAAGCAGAGTAAGCAGTTACCACTGTAGCACATACACAAATCATCTTAAAGACATAAATCTAATCAGTGTTTGCTTTGTTCCTCCACAGATCTCTTACCCATCGTCCTCGGGATATCAGGAGCTCTTTTGCTTTTGCTTATAGTGCTAGCTGTTGTATGCATCGTCACAAAGTGAGTACATCTGTAGCAAAACGCTGATACCCTAACCATTAACACCCTAACCCTGTACTGAGACCAGGCCATGTTAGTTAGAAAGAAATCTGTCTATTTGTTTGTTTCTTTGGCTGCAAACTCCTTCTAGACCATCAGAAGTTGAGCAGCCAAACTTAGCATACAGGTACATTTTCAGCCCCGAAGGTTCTTATCTAGTACATCGGATTTTAAGATGTTATCATGTTGCCTAGAAACCACTTAGGAAAACAGCCAAAATTACTACCTTTATGCACCTGTAACACCTCATAAAAGCATTATATCACTTTTATTTTGTGACAATAACATGTCATTTAAATCCACAAAAGCTGAATCATGCATCGCCATCCTGTTGCCTGGCAACCACCAAGCAATGGGCTACAATTACCCTTTTTTTTTTTTTTTTTTATCTTATCATATTTACAACATATACTACTCAAAAAATTTTTTGTTCTACTTTTTCTCATTGTGATGAAATATATCAGTAATGATGTGCTTAATCTCAGATTAGATAATGAGTCATACTTAAAATAACTTTGTTTTCGTCTCTTTTTATTTTCTTTATATTTGATGATTTTGCACAAATTAGAACACAAACCTTTCTTTCAATATCAATTTTTTTTTTTGCAGTTATAACATATTGGTGTAAAATAAATATGAACAAAGCAGCTGTTGTAAGATAAACTATTGATTTGCTGTTTCTGCTGATATACACACAGTTAAGTCCAAAGTATATGGACAAATTTTGTAATTTTTCCTCTATGCAAAATCAGTGAATTTAAGTTTAAACAAACAAAAAAATACAACATTAACTGTTTAGGATTTAAAGACCATAGACCATAAACCTTTAGTTTGTCTTCATCTTTTCAAACAGGAAAAAGAAAAAACAGAAGAGGAACAGGGGATCATCCATATATATGGCCAAAGGGAATATCTTCCGGCCATCTGACATGCACTTCACCAAAACCCGATCTGAAAATGAATCCCACGTCTATGAGTCTATAGATGAAACGATGGTCTATGGCCACCTGCTGAGTAACGCCAGCCATGGCGAGGCCTTTCAAGACCACTATAACGGCATTCAGGCAGACTCCTACCGCACTTTTACAGGCCCCACTGATGGAGCGCTGCCTATCATTAAGGAACCAGATCCAGAGCCTGAGGACCAGAACAAAATGTTCATGGATCCCTCTGAGACTTTCATACCATCCCGTCCGCGCACTCCCATCAACCGACAGGACAGCCTCGGCTTCCAGGACCGCAGGATGATTGACAATGAGCTGTACACATTCAAGACCACAGGGGACATAAACACAATCCGACTCCCTGCTGCTGATTTGGAGCCCATAACGGATGAATATTTGTAGTGTGTCAGAACCGCAGCCATCCAATGAACTGCTATTACGAAATCCTCCTTACAGCACCAAGTATCTGCCATGGGGTATTCATACACGTGTCTGTGCTGTGACTATACTCAGGGAGTCTGACCTGTGTAAGCCGTATTTGGCAGAACTCTGTCTTCTCTAGAGAGCCAAGAATGAAAGCAGTGAGCCCTGTTTTTAAAAGTCTGGAAAATAACATCCCTGGGATACAAAGAGTGCATGTACAAAAGCTTTTCCTTTATGCTTTTGCAACATTTGATAACATTATGGTTTCACTAATGGATCAGACATAAAGAACGCATCTGGCTCGACCCATCGCAGCTCTGGACAAATGCAGCAAAAGGTTTACTGCAGTGTTGAGGCAGCCACGAACCTCTGTGTGAAAGCACACGATTGGCTCATGTATTTCCAACATGAGCTGTTGATGGACTCTTTGGTTTTGGGGGCTTTATGTAATTGTCCCATAGCTTTTTATTACGGATCCTTAATGCCAGAGACATGGCTCACAATCTTTTCATCTTACTCCCAACCAGAAAAAGCAACAAAAAAAACAATTACAACAACTATTTCTTAAATGTTTGTTTGGTTTTAATTTTTTTTATTAACTTTTTTGATGTATGGAAAATTACACATTATTGTTGTTTTTAAATTGACTAGTATTTTTTAAATATAATTTTGCCTTTTCTTAGCCTGTACATATCAGAATTGTTTTGTTTTGTCTTGCAATAAATTGTCAGTGTGTGATGGGAAACAGTGTAGCCTTACGTGACCTTAAGGCCATCATTACCTCATCTGAAGTGACGTTTCGTTTTCCCTCTTGTGCTTAAACATGGGCCTCTTTGTATGCTGGACAGTTTAAAAAAAAACAAAAAAAAAACTGTTTCAGCCGCAGGAACTCCACCTATAAAAAAAACAGTGTGAGGAGGAGGAGGGTGTGGAAGAACTGCTGAAGAGTCGCAGCTACTGTTTACCGAGGAGCATAGTGGCAATAACAACTGCAGAGGCCAGGTTCGACATTTCTAAACTGCAGACTTCAGATTTTTAAATAAAGTCTGCACTTCTTCTGACTTGCAAGTTTTGCTGCATTAATCTTCAAAATGTTTTTTGAGGAAAGCAAATTGCCGAAAAAAAAGAAAAAGAAAAAACGGTGATGGATATTGTAGTTTATTGATGGTAATTTTACAGGTCGCAGGCTACAAGACTAGCAAACTGGAACGAGTGAAGACTGAGTTATTATAAAAATTAAAAAAGTAATATCAGTCATAATTCTGGCTTTCTTTAAGTCCGATTTAAAAAGAAGTTTAAAACAATGGTTCTCAACCAGTGAGTCACAGAGCTGCTGTTGATAGGTGTGGGAATAACAAAGTTAAACCCAGTTTTTCATTTGTGGATGGTGCCAGCACCCAAACACTCTTTTTAATCACATGAACATGGTTATTTCAACTTATGTCATTCTAAAATGATTTGCAGTTCTCTTTGCACAGCCAAATAATCTCTCACTTACTCCGAACTGGACTGTGGTCTTCTTCTTGTTTTTATTCCAAACACTAGGAATGCTGCAAAATTACATACCAGCAGCATTACATTTGTCTAAAATAACATCTTCTTATGCAACTGATTGTGACTTCTACATCAGACTTTGGTTCTGATGCGAAACCAGTTGGGAACCGCTGACTTGAACCCCTTTTAGGATAGCAAAGAAAAGCAGCATTGCAGTGAGAGTAAACACACACATACACAAAGCAGCTATAACCAAGCAAACGCAGAGTCACTGGTGAGATAAATGTGGTCAAACGATGATGAACTGGCACACGGACGGCTTCTCCTCGCGGCAGTTCTCGTCAAACCACTTCCCCTGCGAGGCTGCCGACAGCACGGCGCAGTTCTGGGACATGCTCCCGTCCGGCTGGGGTGACCTAAAGTTGGACGTGTCCCAGTTTTTGTAGGTGACGCTGCTGCCGGTCTGGTCGATCCAGGTGCCCTCGGTTACCATGTCGTTGATGCCCAGCCAGACCTGCTCATCTGGGCCGATGCTTTGGCGGACGTAATCTCTGAGCTCATCGTTCTCATCCTTGGATGTAGCTGTGCAGAGGACACCACCCAGGGCGTTGCAGTCTTCGCTGGCGGTGTGATAACGTTTCCTCACAGGGTCACTCAAGAAACACTTGCCATTGATCTTTTTGCCTTTTAAACAGACTGCAGAGGGGAGGGAAAAGAAGCTGATGGTTAAATAAGAGCAGTAAAACACTTTTGGTTTTTATGTTTTCTTGTTTTTGTGAGGACTTTTTTGATAATGATATGCAGGGGAAAAAAGCTTTGTTATCATGACGAACATGACTTTAAAAAAAGAATGCATGTGTTTGATTTCCAGAAACAACTGAATATGATTTTCTGTTGAGAACAGTGGGACAAACATGTGTTTTCCAAATTAAAATATGCCGTTTCAAAGGCTCCACATGTATCTAATCTGCACTTATTTTTAACTGAAGCATGCTTCAGGCTATTGGGTCCATCTTAAATACATATTTTGTTCTCTCAACCGTAATCCATATCAGACAGACGTCAGAGTAAGAAGTATGTCTGTCTCCATTGCCGGTGTGATATTAAAGGCATATTCACCTTCAATCACCAGTGACAAGGATCAGCCCAAACACAGTTTATGAAGGAGGAGACTTCAATAAGTGTTATAAAGATAAATGGGCTAAAATGAATAAAATAAGTTGATGTTGCATGAATAACTGGGAGAAATTGTGTTGAATAATCTAAATGGGTAGAGTGAGTGAAAGTGTGTACTGCAAATTCTCACTCTGACTTGACTGAAAACATCTAAGATGCATGCACACTAAAAAAATCAAGCAATGATTATAAACAATAATTCTGATATGTTGTGTTATTTTAGATTATATGACAGCTATGACATATGACATGCATATTTTTAAAAAATAAAATATCAAACCTCTTAAGGTAGATTTAACAACTGGCCCCAAAGCAAGGTAAGCAAGTGCTGTTATACACTGTTACTTGCATACACTCACACACTTAAGGGTTTTATCACATGATGGTGCAGGTAGTACCATCTCTTAATGACTGTTTTAAGTATGACCCGTTTTAAACACTGGGTTTACCTCTTTGCAGAGCCTGCTGTTCCTTCAGTAGGTTGAGCTCCTGGACGATGCCATCGATCTGTTTCTGTAATTCCACAATGGCAGCGTCCTTTGTTGTATCTGATTCCAGACATACAAGAATTTTTTTTTTTTAAAAAAAGGTTATTTGTGCAAACTCAGTGATTAAACAACTTTAGAGTGTTTTAAGGAAGGGGAGACTCTTAAGACTCTCTACCTTTTCTCACGGCCTTCTTCTTCGTTGGAGTTTGCTGAAGTGAGGAGCTTACAAACAGCAGCACTCCCAGCAGCGCACACACTCCTTTGAACTCCATGGTTAGACCTGTCGAATGAGGCTGAATCAACGTGGACACTCTGAATTTATCCATCTCCCTCCCGCTCTGTTTGTCCCTCTCACACCCTCTCTCCCATCCCCCAGAAGATGGAAAAAATTGTGAAGTCTGAAAGTGCTGTTTGTAGGAATAACAGTCCAACCTCAGAAGCCTTTAAGGATGGTGTTTGTGCATCTCATTTGGCTCCAGACTCTTCACGTGGAGGTTGAGAACTAACCAGAGCCAGGCCTGGAAAGCAGGTGTAGACCTTCAGACTGGGGCCAGACAGTGTGAAGCAGCTATTACATAACCCCTCTGCAGCTTTCACGAAGGTGTATGAAAAAGACATAAACAAAGACTGACTCTTCTGTTGCATAAGACCCTGCATAACTAGGCTATAGTTTTATTGGCTCAAATTATTATAGTTTCGTCCACAGCATATGGCTAAAATTTGTAGATGAGATGGATGCAGGATTTTTTTAGTTTCAGACTTTGCACTGAAAAATTTAGGCAATGGTTCAAACTTTGCCCAAATCGCAGACGGAGCCAAAGCAAGAGTTTGTTTTGGATCGGTCTGTTGTCTGCCTGTGCACACACCCTCACCCTGTCTGAGGACAAAGTGGAAATGATCCAGAGTCGCATCTGGTCCTTCTGTAAGATTCCACTACACTTATTCCTCAGCTGACACGTGGCAAACACAAAAGGATGCAGAAAGACCGGACTGTTCCGGCGCAGTGCTGCTGAGAGAGGGCAGCGCAGATTTCAAGAATGGAAAGTTTTGCATTTGTGGCAAGTTTAAAAATAAATAAATAAATTCACTGATGTTGAACAAACTTTAAAGATAAATGAACACAAACATTAATTATTCTTCAATATTCATATTAGGCTATTTTTCCAACCATTTGCATCATATTAAGCATTTTAAATAATCTGCACATCTTCCTGACTTTGTAACAGCTGGAAATTGGACTAAAACTAAAACAGTCAATTAAACAATTAGCCCATAGAAAATATTTTGATACTCAATTAATTATTGAATTCAGTCTTTAATGACACCAACTTGAATATATTTGGTTTTGGGCAAAAGAATACTGGCGAACACCAGTGCTACCCCTCAGCCTCGTACTAGATGCACCTATGGTATAAATGTGAAAATGCTATCCTGACTTCCTTCTTAAGTTATTGCATTCACAAGATTTTCAGAAAAGTCGACCTTGATCTTGAGGTCAAGATTAACAGTTACTAAAATTTAAAATTGTCAGAGATTTTTAGTAGATCCTTTGTCACCTCGGCTTTCCCAGCTGAGGGGTAAAATTTGAATTACATCAAAACCAAGCTCCAAATTTTGGCTTGAAGAATTTGTGGTTATCATTATTATCATCACATCCCAAATATATCTAATAATAATAATAATAATAATAATAATAATAATAATCCCTCACTAGTTTCAGCACTCAACCAGACTTATATCTTCTACTCAGCTTCATCTGTTGTGATTCAGATGCCACATAAAACAATTCCTCCATCAATCTGTGTGCAAACAAAACAACAACAAAAACATATCTGAAAGAACAAATTAAAGCAGAGAGTACAAATTAAACATTTTATTAGAAAATTATGTATACATGTAAACACAAACTTAGAAACAGGAGCAGATTTTTAGCCCAAAAAACCAACTTTCTGTCTCTTTTTCCCGAGACTCTCTTCCTGTTCCAGCAGCTTCATGAGAGGAGCGTGGAGGGCCTTCCCGACTCGTTTGCCCGCCTGCAGAAAACAAGCAAACAAATAAAGAAAGAAAATAAACAATCCACCCATTTTTCTGCCACTTATCCAGGTTTGGGTCACAGGGCAGCAGTGTAATCAAAGATGACACTTGGCTCTGCCTAGAAATTCTGTCTATAAAAGTTGTGAACAGGGTGGATACTTTAGTTTGGTGGGTGAGCAGGTGCCCATTTGACTTATGGTTAAAATGCAGCCGACCAGGTTCGAGTCTGACCTGCAGCTCCAACTCCACATGAGAATATAAACAATTCCTTTTAGCTGAAGGTCAAATGTTGCTGCTTTAAAATGTAAATAAAATTAAAAGAACAATTTGTTAATTCTTTGGATGTGCTGAGAGGAGGCCAGATGGCTGAGGAGCAAAGCCGGGCTCACCTCTGTCATTTCAAAGATGCTCTCTGGGTCCAGGCTGCCTCCGCCCACCTTCCTCATACAGGTGACGGTGCCCTTGTGCGTGACGGAGATGAGGAGGCTCGCCACAGAGCAGGCCTTCTCCTGCAGAGTTGCATCCACCACATGTCTGTGTCCCACCTGCAGAAACACAGTGAGCCGTATGTAGCACTATGGTGTGATGACCGTCATCACCTCTGAGTATCAGCAAGTGAGCTCACCTTGCACAAAGTCACTATACAGGGAACGTTTTCTACGTTGAGTCTCATACAGTCGTAGGGGTCGTCAGACAGCTCGATTTCTTTTCCTCCTTCATCATCGGATGATATGTGAACTTTGGGAATTCTGTTGGTGGAGTAATCACAAGACCTTTAGTAAGATTTCATCTCTGCAATATTAAATAAACTGTAAGACAAAAGAGCTGCCATAAAAACCCAAACAGAGACTCACTTTGTGTTGAAGAGAGCCGCCTTGATAGCTACTGATATGGCATCGTACAGGTTTCCATCACACTGCAGTAGCTGTGGAAGCATAAAAACATGAGATTTGACCCAAGTTGTTTGGATTTATTCAGAAATTTTCAAGCAAATCTTAAGGCACCAAATCTTACTATGCAAGTAGGAAGAAAAAGGTAAATGCAGGGAAACGGTCTTGTCATTTTGAGGATAAAAACAGAAGCAGAGTTCATAACAAAACTATATCAATCACATCTAGGGTTGTGATTGAATAATTTATATTATTATTATATGCCAGAAAATTGTGAAAGTGACTGGTGTAATAAGTTGTCAAAGTCAAATTATTATCCTAAAATATCTTTTTCTGTCTAAAAACAACACATTTGTTATTGCAGAAGACAACTGGGGAGCAGCAGAGGAGAGGATTTTGGTTGGATCGCTGGTCAAAACTAATGACCTAATGAACTAATGCAGGGCAAAAATACCTGCAGTCACGGAGAAGGAGTTATGGTGTACAGTGCACTTTTTCTTAGAAATCATTAACTTGTTTTTTTTGCACACAAGAAAAAAATAAACAGAAAAATTTGTGTAAATATTAAAAAAAGAAAGAAATTTCTGGCAGCAAAAGGCAGCACTGGATGCTACGACTCACCAGCACATCCACATAGAGCACCCAGCAGTGTTCTCCAGCACATATGCAGAGGCTCTTCAGATCGATGCTGAGTTTGTTGTTGAAGACTTTGTAGAGGGTGTTACTCAGCTCCGTGCCCAGCTCCTCGCCCCCTCTGCCCTCAAACTCAGGTGTCGCATTGGCCGAACTGAAGAAGAAATGACCCAGTAAAGTCGTACAGCAGGAGCTTATCCCACAGTAAAGCTTGCTAGTCTTACTACCTCTCTCCACACACACGCTTTGTATGTTTATGGTCATATAATATTTTCTTTAGTGGACTATGGTGGAAACCCAGGGAACAGATAATGCAACACTACCTCCTGGTGGCAGCACATCCACTCACTATACTTCAAGTGATTTGTTTACTTTCAATGTCTTTAAATTCTTTAATTGCAACTCTCCCAAACCACAGCCTGGCTTACCCGTCAAGCCCCCCAACCCCCCTTTTTAAACCACATTCATTAATGGAGTAAAAATACACAAGTATTCTGGGGTATTTTTAATTCTGGGGTATATCTAGTTCTTTATATATAACAGCAGCTGTTGCACTTTTACCTTAATTTTCATGCTGCCACATAAATCTCACAGCAAATAATGAGAAGTAATCAAAATCAGTACTGAATTCCAGGCTTTTGACACATTTTAGCACCAACTCTGCTGCTACACTATACAATTTGTGCCCGTCCATAATACGTAAAACAATAATAAATTATTCTGTGATTAACCTAGAAAGCAAATTTCAATCATCACTGATGATTGTTGAAATTTGCTTACTGACCATTATTGAGCTGTGGGATTTCCCCCCCCTCTGTTTAATCCATAGTGGCACCTCAAACACATAACACCCCTGATTACAGCTCTCACCAGACACACATGCTTTAATGTGAAATTAACAGGTTCAAGTGGAATAGTGAAATAACATTGTGGATGTTTGTATCGCTATTTTGGTCACAGTTTCAGAATTGTTACATCCCTCAGAAGCAGAAATAACATTTAGCAGCATACATACCAATCAACAAAGAACTCCAAATAGCCCTCGGCTGGCACCATCGGCTTTGGTTTTCCAATCTCTGCCTTAACCCCCACAAGAACCGCCGTGTGCCCCTGAAAGAGAGACAAACCAGGGGGGATATAAATGGGTTGGTGTGATGGTGGAACCTGGAAATGAGCTTCGACAGAACTCCTTCAGGACTTCTGAAAAGCTTACTCATGCCTTCATTTCATCTCAACTTTACTACTAACAGTTTTCATTCATCTGTCAAATCATTCGGGTTTGGCTTTCCTGACTGTAGCTGGACTAAAGCTCTGTTAAGTGACAAGCAAGATCACATATCAGCCATACTGGCTTCCCTACACTGGCTCCAAGTCAGATTTAGATCTGATTTTAAGAATTACTTTTTGTTTAAATCGTTGCATTAGTCGGTGCAAAGTTGGGCAACTAATTTTCCCAAAGGGCAGAATGTGGGAACGTTGTGGAGGGCAGCCTTAGTTGGAGTCCCTTTTAAGTGGTCTTTGGTATGTAGTCAAATCATATGTGCCAGTGTCGGATTTGTCAAACCACACTCTGGTTCTTTGAACTCTTTGGATTTTCTTTTTCAGGTAGAAGTTGGGACATATTATTTTGAGGCCTTCGGAAGGCAGTGTTGCTGTTTGTGTTACCTTTTTACTACAAACCAGGTAAAGGACAGGAGAGGACAGGAGAGGACTTTGCAGTGGCCAACTTGTGGCAAAAATTTGAAAACCCATTTCTGTTCTTTGGCTTTTAAACCAGACCGTAACTGATTTTTGTTGAAATATCATTACATTTCAGTCTTTCAGCTGTTCACACATGCTGTCTTTAAAGCTCTCAGCTGCAGGTGCTGTCTGATTTAATTACCAGCGTGACTTTGGCGGATCCGTCTGTGTTGGAAACCACATCAGTCTCTATTTCCATGTGTCTGTAGTCCTCACAGCCTCGTCCATCCACCCTTAAGTCATCCTGAAGACCAGGAAGAAACATGTCAACAGAGACAGTGCTAATACAGCTAGCTTCCCACCGCTACAGCTCATAAATACATACATTTGAAATGATTTTAACAGAATAAACAAAAGTCTGGTGCTGTATTTTTAACATGTTTGTTAACAACTTACCCGTATGCCGTGTAGTATGTACACTTTTTCAGCCTCACTAACTTGCACTGTTGCCATTTTGCAGAAACACTTTTAGCGTGCGTGTGTGTGTGTATGTCTGTCGCTTTACCCCTGCGTCATCAAAAAACGACAATGGGGAAAAAAATCCGAAGGGCATGCTGGTTGTTTGAGTTTTCTAATAATTTTCACAGGTAAACGCCCACCCAACAAACACAGACACTAATTTCCTAAAAACAAAGATATTCCACTGATGTTGACACGAAAAGCAACATTAACGCTTGAACGACCGGTTTCAAAGACTTTTCTGCACGTGCTTTAACGTATCCCAAGTGCTTAGCTTTAATTTGGTCAACTATAGACTAATGAAAGAGTCTTCGATTTATGCCTATAAAGGACTAATATCAGTTATTATAGTCACACAGTCAGGTGGAGTTTTTTTTCCACCTGATTCGGCGCGAGGCAATTTAAATTTCAAATACCTTTGTCCCCTGAGCTTGGACTTTCAGGCACGCAGGACATTTCAGGGAAGTGGGGATTGGACGGTGATGGAGTGAAATTAAGCGAGTTAAAATTCATGCTTAACCTTAAAACAATAGTATTTCTGATTTCTTTATTTTGTTAATTTGTCAGTTTCTTTCAAAAATTTGGACTTTTTACTCCTAAATTTGCTGAAATATTTCTTGAAAGATTTATTCTTCCCCCAATTTCTTTTCTTATAAATTGCCTTTTTTTCTTGTGAATTTGTAAATTTTTAGTGACTATTTTAGTGACTTGTCTTACATATTTTACTTGTAGATTTGCTGTTTTTTCATCATAGATTCATTTTTTTAATTTCCTATTTTCTTTAATAAATAGGTGAGTGTTTTCTCAACAATTTCCAGTTTTTCTTATAAATTTGCTTTTTGTGTCATAGATTGACAGAGTTTTTTTGTTGTTGTTATGTCCTAAAAAAAAAGTTTGTTTTTTTTTTGGTAAATTGCCACTTTTTGTTTTTCATTAAAAAAAAAAAACTATATTTTTTTCGTAGTTTTTTAATGGAAAATGGTCTAGCTAGTATAGTCCTTTATTTATTTTTTCCTTCCTTCCTTACTTTCTTACTTACTCACTTTAACCTTCAGTGGCCCTCACCTTGATAAGGGGGTGATCTCACAGCCGGGTGAACGTACCACCTAGAAGCCAACACTCAGGGCAAAGAAGCCCATTACGGACAGGAGAGGGTGTCAGTACTTCCTGGTTGGATCTGCGTTTTGTTGTCCTGTTGCCTGCAGAGCTTTCTGGATCTGACAGGACGAGCGGTAGTTTGGCAGCACCTTGTTTTAGGTCACGTTTAGCTGACTGTTAGCGCGGATAATTAACACTACTTTGAAAACGAGACGGCAGCGAGAGCGGGAGCCGAGTCGCGGGGGCCGTGGAGGGCAGCTGTTCGGAGATCGGTGAGGTTAGCCCGGATTGAGCTAGCGGACGCAGCGGAGGGACAGACAGGCGCGCGTGGATAGTTTGGGGTGTCTGAACACTGCACGCCTCTAAACTACACGAAGAGTTAAAGAAGCGTCCGTCGAGAAAAGCAGGAGAGTGCGAGGTAGGCTGTGAAAACCCAGTTTCACTCTGGAAAATGGTTTTGTTCATTTTAAGTGTTTTCAGTTATCAACTGCTGGAAAACCAGTCACCCCGCTCTGTTCCAGTTGCCAGTTAACTTCCTGGTTTGGTTTATTACTGCACTTTCCAAAAGGTGAGTAGTTATATCCTATACATCATAATGCCTTGTTACCATATACGCTAGTCATCATATCTTTGTGGGGGTAAGTTTACCTGAAATACAGCAAACCGTGCTCAAAGGCACTTCAGCCGGATAGATGAGCCCAGAAACACGCTTGTTTTTTCCTCTTTAGAGCTTAATTCAGGTTATTCAACATATTTTAACAGATGTCTGTTTTTTTTATCCTCGAAATCAAATCGACCAAAGACGAGCTGGAAGGACCAGTCAGTGAATCATTTAGTGGATAAACAAGAAATGAAACTGCTGTCTTGCAGCTGCCATAACATTAAATTCAACCATTATTAAAATAGCTTATCTCATTATGAATGGCTTAATAAAATCAATATAACGAGTGAATAGCTAAGCAAAATGGGTTTATTAGTTGTGATAGTGAAGATTTTGTACTGAATAATTCAAAACACCTCTTTAAGGCTGCTGACTAAACAGCTTTTCATTCATAGAAGTCGCTGTTGCCTCTAAATGTTTCAGAGTGAAACCAAAGACATGTGACTGAAATGAAAAAAGGCTATTATCTCATCAGAGTGGCACTTTGTCATGGAGTCAAGTATATTGGTGAAAAGTCTGTTCTTGATGATTTATTGGAAGGAGGAAGGACTTGAGATTTTGAGATTTTATAGTCCTACTGACGACTCACATTCACCCAGGGTCCTATTCTATTCCACCTTTAACTCTTTACGTAGCTCACATCCACACCTTTGATGTATTTAGAATCACCAATTAAGCATACATGAACTTCGGACATTAGGTATAAATGGGAACAGCGAAATAAAACATACAAAACAACAGGAAGAGCAGGTCCAAAGAGGGGAAGGCTTTGAGACTTTTCCCTACCAAAAGTGGTCCAAAAAAGGACAACGAGTGATGGGTGGTCAAGCATCATGAGGGCTGTGATGGAAAGCTGTAAGAATACAGAAGGCATCCTGATCTTTGTCATCAGAGAATGTGGCCACAATAGGCACCTGAGTGTTAGCATAGGACTACAGAGCAAAGGAGGGATGTTTTATTAAACACAGACAGTGTGTGTTAATGAACGTGGATGTAAGCATGACACATTTTTAATTTACATCTGTAGTCCACAGGTAAAAACGCACACACCAAGCATTGCTCAAGAAGCTGATCTCAAGTCTGCTAGATCAGTAAGACTTAACTTACTTAAAAAAAAAAAAAAAACAGGTTTTCTTTTCTTTAGTGTAAAGAAGTGTTCACCTTAGCTGAAGCCAGTAATTCAAAAAATCTGAAACGATAAGCTAAATTGAAAGGCACCCTTTTACCCCACTCCCTTAAAAATAAGCCTAAACTAAAGGGTGCTGTTTCATGTAAAAAATTCACATGTGAAACAAATAATGAACAACCTGAGGTGAACTTAAGAAAAAAAAACGGGTGTAGTGTTTTACGTCTTTATGTTTAAAACATGTCTAGATCTCGAAATACTTTGACCTAACCATTCGTTTCACACCTGTACAATAAAGCTGCCGTCAGTAAAATGAGTAACAATTAATTTTTTACTGAAAAACTGGACGAATGAATGACTTCTCTGCAATTTTCACTCTTTGTAAAACCACCCAGTGGGCCAGATTGGACCCTTTGGTGGGCCAGATGTTTGGCATCACTGCTTTAGTCAATGTAGAGTTCGCTCTGTCAGTTTAAAGACCATCCACAGTTACTCCGTGAGTAGTTTGTCGTGTCTAATGTGTCTCAGATTTTCGCCACCCTGCTTCAATACAGGGACAGCAGCGTGTACGTGAAGATAAATAAAATGATGCGATTTGGTCTCATAATCAGGTCATGTTTGTTTTTGCAGTAATAATCCCTGAAGCATCACATTAGTCTTGAGCGAAACAACCATTTACAGTTTTTTAAGTGGCCCGATGAGAGTATCAGTAAAGTGGAACAACATCAGCATGTTAACTGGCTGTTCATCCAAACAGGAGGTGTTCGTACCGCCTGCCCGCATCAGCTGCCTCCTTCACTTGGTGGTGTAATTTATTTTACAGCACGGTTCAAAAATACCCGTCAATCATGGAGTGTTTTAATGTGCTGCATGCATTTTAAATGAACTTACCTTTACAGTGTTAAACATTTTCACATAGTGTATCTAATCTTACAAAGCTACAGAAGCACCTCTACAAGGCAGCCTGTCTTTTTTTTGTTTTTTTTTTTTCCCGGGTCGTCTTAGACGAGATTTTGTTGTTTAAAGTGTTTCTGTTCCATTCAAGTTGGTTTTCCTCTTTGCACAAGCAGCTATTCACTGATAGAAATCTATACACTCATTCTACAGGAGAAACTATTGGCTTAATTGTTAATGAACTCAGCATCAGTAGTTAGTTTCACTCCAGGGCTTTCTTGCCTATTTTCTTGTCTTAAATTTCAATCTTTTTTCATCATCTCCATTTTCACTCAACGCTGGTTTCATTGCTTTTACTAGCTGTTGTTTCTAATGAAGGGAGTCGTTTCCAATGACACACTGGCCATTTGTAAGCTTCCTGCATCCTGAAGCAAGTTTTACTTGAAACTCGACAGGTGGACTGCCTCCACCCGTCGAGTCAAACACGCATCAAGTGAGTCACACAAGTAAACAACACGTGGTTATTACAGGGACACTAACTCGTGTACTCCTAATACATTTTGTACTCCAATAGAAAACTTAAAAAACAATCCTTCATCTAACCAGAATGAAGTCGGTGAACTTAAAGCTTTATTGCAGCAGGGGAAGTAAACTGAAACTTGAACGTTAAAGCAAACAGTTCCCAAAAATGCTTCAGCTTTTTCTGTGTTTGAAGCTTTGGAACAAACTGTGTTGCTACACTTGTCCAGCCACAGTTACAACATACTGTATTACAGGAAGTTGAATATTGAATGTAAATGATGAGAAAAAAGCAAGTGGTTGGTCTGGAGAGGAAATACCTGGATGGTAGGTTTTAAATGAACATCGGGCACATTTTTGTCAATTCTTGCTAATCCCAAGAGCCTTGGGAATGAGCATTAAAACATGAATTTTTGTAGCATTAGAAAAATACAATAGAAAAAATACAACAAGTGTATTTGGCTACTGAATGAGTCTACAATTTAAATAAAATTTAGATTTTTAGATTCTGTGATTTTATTTTTTATTTTTATTTTTTAAACAAAGTTATATTATTTACCCATTTCAGAGTGTACCGTGTGTCTTTTGTCCTGTGTTCCTCATTTGATCCCCAGCCAGTTGCATCAGATGGATACCCCTTGCTGAGCCTGGTTCTTCTTTTTACCGGTCTCTTCCTGTTAAAAAGGAGTTTTCCCTTCCCACTGTCACCAAGTGCTTTCTTACAAGGGGACATCTGATTGTTGGGGTTTTCTCTGTATTATTGTGGGGTCTTTACCTTACAATATAAAGCACCTTGAGGTGACTATTGTTGTGATTTGGCGCTATATAAATAAAATTGAATTGAATTCGTTTTCAGTAACACCTGGAACAAAAATCGAGGAGTTCTTTTGACTTGTAGTTTACGGTGACAGATTAGTATCATCCGATGACTACGCTGAGATAAATCTCTCAAAAAATATTTATTCAAATAAAGAGTAAAAATTAGAATAGTCTAAATGAGCGCACACAACTGTTTTAAATGCTTGGTGGCACTTAAAAATGTCACAGCTGATAGATGCTGGGTGACATGCTGGGGAAAGATGTAGATGTGCTGGGATTCTTTCCTTTATTGCGATCCACAGCTTGACATGGTGGTGAACGTTAGGTACAGAGCTTTGTTTGTGAACGTGCCATCTATGCTGTTTGACATCTGTCCAGCTTTGGCTTTAGATGTATTGATCCTTCCAGGAAGCTTTTATTTCACTTACAGTAATGTAATGACTTGCTTTTAAATTCTAGCCTGGTCTCATTGCGAAATGGTCATGAAAATGATTTTGTTTTTTTCCCCACATGCACGGACACAAAGTGGCCACTTTACTTTGTTATGTTGCAGTCAGCAAGACTTTGGCCAGTCCTGAGTAAGCAGGATAAACTTTGAAATCAGTATGTTT
>VOQK01014450.1:13224-24733 GCA_015052645.1 Benitochromis conjunctus
GCACCCGTGCCTCATCCTAGCAAAAAAAAACAAAACAATAAAGGGTTTTACATCAGAAAAACAGTGCAAAGTGCATTTGAAAAAGAACACAATGGCTGCGGTAAATAGTCTCAATCAAAAGGCTCTGACATGTCTCACCTCTTTCACCATGTTTTTAATTAATCTGTTGGCTTCCTGAAGATCTTCGGGGTTTTTACTCCGGAGAAGCTCAGCAAGCAGCTACACAGACACAGACATCACTCTGCTTGTTGTAATAATATAAGTATACAAAGTTTATGTACACTAAGACAAATGATTTCAATAGAATGAGGCACTCTCTCACCTTGCCCATGTCCTCGTTGTCAAACACAGGATGTTTAGGTCGCGTTGGAGGAGAAGGAATCAGAGTCCTGTCCAGCGGTAACTCTGGGTCATGTGCCACAAGGCCTGTCAAAGAGAGCGAGGACAGGACTGAGGAAGATGTGTCTTTGTACAGTATACTTTATGCTAATCTGACTGATCCACATCCACACATACCCTGTCTCTTCAGCGTCTGGTAGGCTTCACCGATTTTGGTTTCACTGGGAAACGCGACGGTCCAGCTGTACAGCATTTCAACAATCTTCAATTTCACCTTCTCAGGCGCACTGTCGCCCATGTACTGGAAATACAAAGCAATGACTCATTAGCCACTCAGCACGTGTTTTATCAGCACGAAACCTACCTGAAGACGACCCACCTTCGGAGAAACAACTTTAATCAGCTCATTCAAAAATCTATATTTTCCGACTTCATTGTGAAACCGTCTGCCGCAGTTCTTCATACAAGCCTCCAGTACCTGCCCACACGACATTTATGTGAATGGTTGGTTTAGTAGTTCGTAAAAATGTGCTTGCTGAAGGTTCTGTGCAGCATTTCTTACTGTCAGAGCTTGAAGGGCTTCCCATTCTTGCGGAGAGTGGATTTTGTGTACGAGCAGCGTTACAGCTATCTGGGGACTGCAAGAAAAAGAGACCAGAAGAAAAACATAAATCAATAAATATATTCCTGTGCTATTTGAATTACATTTTCTTTTTAAAAAATAAAAATACATTAGACATACCCTTCCAGTTCCTTGTTGATCTGATCACAGAAGCCGATGATGTACTCCCAATCCTCTTGCCGGTTTGTTGGATGGGTGGCTTTATCTGTTAGAGAAAGACCATTGCACCACCTAAACATATGCCTTTAAGGAGCATCTTCTATCAGTGAATCATGTTAGTTATTATTAATCTCTGGCCTGGTTCTGATGGGGTTTCCTTCCTGTTAAAAGGGAGTTTTTCCTTCCCACTGTCAACAAGTGCTTGCTCAAAGGGTGTTGCCTGATTGTTGGGGTTTTCTCTGTATTATTGTAGCGCCTTGAGGCGACTGTAGTTGTGATTTGGCGTTATATAAATAAAACTGAAATTCAGATCAGAAAACTGCACATTAACATAAAGCCTCCACATTTACTCACTACAAGTGAAAATCCTGCTTACAAAGTCTGAACAAGCAGGCTAAAAAGTAGTTGTTCTGCATTAATTATCATCTCTGACTGATATTTCTAAATTCACGGACTGTTGATAATGGTCATCAGTGATGTATTATTATTGAGGCTAATCAGCCGTATACTTTGTATACAGAGAGTTTAGTCTGACCCATTGCGATGATGAGAAAAAAAAGAAAAGCTCTGAACTAAGAAAAACCAAAAATAAAACCAAATAACAACATAAAACTGAAAAATTGACATAAATACCAGGATTTGTTATTGGCCAAAATGTTCATTTAAACATCCATATCAGCCCATAATTCATAACCACTGCATCCCTAGATTTACATTTTATGTATTTAATATTAATCTGTTTTTATTTGGGAATATGCAAAAGACACATAAACACAACACTTGAAGTCAACAGACTCACAGACATCCCACAAGCATCTACACCATCGCCACCTTATTCTTTCTCTACAACCAAGTTTTTAAAGACTGAAACTAAAAACACAGACCTGTATATAATTTTTATTTCATTAGCAATAATTCAGGAGACCAACCACAGCCCCAGACAGTCCCCTCCTGGTCATGCGTCTATAAATAACTACTTGCACCACACACCTGTTTGCCCTTGTTATCCTGCCCCACCCTGCCCTCAACCAGTCTAAAGGTATCTGGCACCGATCCTCAGTGAAAGCCTTGCCCATTTGCCTCATTGCTTCATTATCAATAAATATTTATCATTCACATTTGGGGTTGGGGTCCTTAAGTTTTTGTGGCTAATTACTAAGAGAAATATGAAATGTGATAAGCTGTGAGGGCTCAATCCCCTTGCTTCCCTCTCTGCAATGTTTACTCTGCAGATTGTCAAAAGACGTGGCTGATCCTTTTGGTTTTTTTTTTTTTAGGTTATTCAGTCCTTGCACCACTTTATCCACCACCTCACCTTTCCAGTCATCCACATACAACACACACTGTCTCACCCCCATCTTGGGTAAACAAACTTATTGGGTAACCTGGGTTACCTGGCTTAATCTTCACAATACCTTCTATTTAAATGTTTGCACAATCCTAATTTCAAAAGCCAAACAATAACACAGCAATATTTCTTACATATACATACACGTCAGTATATACATTGACTATATACACACATGTGAGTCCCGTGTGCTGACCCTGACAATGCAGTGACTGTTACAACTCCTTCTCCAACTGTGTAATAACAGATGCATTGTCCACATTTTCCAGTGCTGTTCATTCATCACCCACACCCATCTGTTTCTGCCATGAAAGCTGCGCTCAAGCTGTACAGCGAGGGGTAACTATCCGCGGAGCTCCGCGCCTCTGCACAATCACTGCACGCACTGAGCTGTCACTGGCACAGACTTGTGTTTATTACAGCTCTCCACCCATTCAGCTAAACATGTAGACACTGATTGGACTGGGCTGGTAGCCTGGATCTCTGCTCAAACTGCAGGAAAGCCGCTTTCGACAGGGCGCTGACAGCTTCTGCACACGTCGATATTCTCCCCCGTCATAGAGGCGCAACGCGTCTAGCTAATTAGCCATGCTATTTAATTAATAAAAATGGGATTAATAACTCACTGAGCCAAGATTCAAGCGACTCCCCTTCCTGGTACGCCATAGCACTACAAACATCGCGTGATGTCACCGGCGTGTGCGCGAGAGTCCGAAGAAAATAATTGTCGAGATTTTTTTCACAAAAAGACAAAATATCTTTTTTAAATATATATATAATTCCTCAATTTTGGCACAAAAAAATGTCAAATGAGAATTTTCAGAAAGCAGCACTTTTTTTTTTTATTACAAAGGCACCTGCGGGACTACTAACCCGGGGTCCTAATCAACGCTCACATTTTCAAGATGGCTGCTTCCATCTCGGGATTATTAAAACCTTGGACGCCGAGGTAAAAAAAATGACTTTTACGAACACATTAGGAGGCGGTTTCGCGTTGTACGTATTTATACATTAATGTAACTTGAGTGACTACAAATTAATGTAACTATCTGTGGTATTACATTTAAACCAATCCCCACAAAGAGGTGAAGGCACGGATGCAGCGTTTAGCACATTTTTTATTTTTATTAAGACAGAATTGCCAATTTTAACGTTTTTCTTTATCAATAGATTTTAACATATAGACGTTTTGAAAATAATGACAAATGGATCCCACATGTCATTAATAATAATGTTTTTTTTATTATTTACAAAACAAATCAGCAAATATACTCATCGGCCATTTGTTTTTAGGTACACCTGTTCAGCTACTCGTTAACAAAATATCTTAATCAGCCAATCACATGACAACTGAGTGCATTTAGACATGGTCAAGACGACCTGCTTAAGTTCAAACTAAGCATCACAATAAGGAAGACAGGTGAAGCAGAAGACCACACCGGCTGCCATCTCTGTCAGCTAAGAACGAGAAAATGAGGCTACAGTTTACACCGACTCAACGAAATTGGACAAAAAAGATTGATAGAACGTTACCTGGTGCAACGAGTCTTGATTTCTGCTGCAGCGTTTGGCTGGTAGGGTCAGCATTGGTGTAGTGGATATTTTAACTTGAGCACCTTAGCACCGACTTTCATTTAAACACCACAGCCTACCTGAGTGTTTTTGCTGATCCAGTCCATCTCTTTATGACCACAGTTAATCATCTTCTGATTGCTCCAAGTCACAAAGCTCACATGATCTCAAACTTGCCATAGTCACCAGATCTCATCTCCAATAAACCATCTTTAGGTTGTGTTAGAACAAGAGATTCACATCATGGATATGTGACAAATCTGCAGCAACTGTGTGTGCTTTCATGTCAATATGGACCCAAATCTCTGAGGAATGTTTCCAGCACCTTTTTCAATTTACGCCACAAAAAAATAATGAAGTTCTGAATGCAAAAGGCAACCCAGTACTAGCAAGGTGTGTCAAATGAAGTGGGTGGTGACTGTCTTTTAGAGTCTTGCTTTGTTCGACCAACAGCCTGTAACCCAGATATTTAGTTCACAGCTATATAATTCTGTGAAGAAGCTGAGAGAACAATTTTTTTTTTTTCTTGATTACCTAAATAAAAAAAAAAAGATACTACTACTACTGTACAAACTACCTGGTAACTTTGTGAAATTCTGTTCTGTTGTTTGTTTGCAGAGTGTTCCTGGTGAGATGGAGCAGATACAACCCCTATTATCTGGAGCCTGAGGTCAGGAAGGAGGCCTACAACCGACCAGAGACGGAGCTGAGTGCCGAGGAGAAGGAACAGCGTGAGCTCAAGGCCCTCAGGCCCATCAAAGCAGCAACCAGCGGAGTCACAAGCTCTGTTTTTGATGACCCAGTCATCAGGTAGATGCACATCTCAGCTCACAACAACAGGAAAGATGTGTGCATAGAAACGTTCATCTCAGGTGATCATTTTTGGCTTTGCTTTTCAGTAAATTCATCAACACGATGATGAAACATGGAAACAAGGTTTTGGCTAAAGAGATCATGACACAGGTAAAAAATAAATTTAAAAAAATTAATAAATAGCAGAGATGTCAACAGCAGTCTAAATAAACAGTAAATAGATGACTACTGTTTGTCTTGTTTTTAGACACTGGAGAATATAAAGAAGAAGCAGGTAGAGAAGTACCACAAAGCTTCTGAAGGGGAGAGGGAAGCAATCGAGTGTAACCCCTACACCATCTTTCACCAGGCTCTGGAGAACTGCAAGCCTGTTGTTGGGCTGGCCAGCATACAGAAAGGTGGAAAGTACTACCAGGTCAGTAATGACACACGCCATTTCCTGCACAGAAAAATAAGATTCAATTCAGTTCTATTTATATAGAGCCAAGTCACAAGTTGCCTCAAGGCAACATAAAGACTCTACAATAATATAGAGAAAAGCCCAACAGTCACATGACCCTAATGAGAAAGTATTTGGTGACAGTGGGAAGGAAAAACTCCCTTTAAATGGGAAGAAATCTCCAGCAGAATTGACATCAAGGAGGGGCAGCCATCTGCCATAACTGATGAGGGGAGGGAGACAGGACAAAAGATGCTTTTTGCAGCTTCCACACTTTGAAAATGGGACGCACCATTTGTCTTTGTGGTTTGGTTTTTAGACACATTCACTGATCTTATATCCACAAAGCATAAAGGCAAGTAATTGCATTCCTCTTGACCTCTGACCCCACCTAGGTGCCCATTCCACTCACGGACAACAGGCGACGCTTCCTCGCCATGAAGTGGATGATCACAGAGTGCCGGGACAACAAACACCGACGCACGCACATGTATGAAAAACTCTCCCAGGAGCTGCTGGCGGCCTTTGGCAAAGAGGGCAACGTGATCAAGAAAAAGTACGAGCTGCACAAGATGGCTGAAGCCAACAGAGCCTACGCTCACTACCGCTGGTGGTAGAAAGCAGCGTAATGGTGTCGACTGAAATCTGATGACTAACAGACTGAACAGAAGTTGGATCGGCCGCAAAGAGCCACAGCCGCTCAAAATGCTGAGACGTGAAAATAATTTGCAAGAAACGCTGTCGGAGAGATGAAGCGTGTATAAAGAACTGAACATGGCTTACTGTCACTTTTGTATTAAGGAAGCTGTACTGTGTACAATAAAGTGTGGTGTACAAATAATAAAAACTTACAAAGATTTATTAGAACAAACTTTCATTTAATGCACAACCCAATCATAAAAAAGAAAAATGTAAAGTGTAATAAAAAATAGATTTATGTTACAGTCAGGTCTGTGGAGTCATTAAGCGTTTTAGCTAAGTCCTTCTTTGACTCATTACATTTTAACACAAACTTGTTTTTTTCTCGGTTTTGTTGATTTGACCCAAGAATCGGTAAGAAAAACAAAGGCTGAATATTAAATCTCCCTACACTAACAAAGAAAATGATCTTAGGAGACAAAATACTTCAGTGCATTGGTGAGCGGCTTTTAAGTAGATTCTTTCTTTTTATCATTGTCAGACTGCCTTAAAGTCAAATTTTGACATTTTACAGAGTGGTTATGAAAATGACCACATTTGAAATAGATGTAACATTTTAACAGCAGGGCACCTGTACCTGAACTTGTGCCTGAGCAAACTCCTAACGGACTATCAAATGTAGTGTTGCTGGTGTAAAGAGGAGTTAAATTAATTATATGAGCTTTGCAATCATAACTGACCTGCAAAAGGAGCTCTTATAAAGGAGAAGAACATACACACTCCTCTACCTCTTAAGATACAAATAAACATGTCAGTCATTAAGGAGTCTTGGTACCATGTGATGGTATTCACGTTACATCAGCACAGCTTGTTTAACAAATATTTTATATCAAGGAATCTGATGTATCTGCAGAAAAACGGTTTAACCAATTACTTGGTCTGCTGTTAGTAACAAAAAATAAAATAAATCCCTGAATTAAGACTCTGCCAAACTGATCACTAACAAGAGATTTACAGGACAAAGTAGGCAGAAACTCTTCCCAACTGCAATTTAAAACCTTTTCAAATTTAATTTTACACTAAAATATGAAAATAATCAAATCGGGTTTCATCTGACTGGAATGTCATTTGGATTTGGTAAACTTAGTTTGAAATATTCTCTCTTAACAGGAATGCTAGAATGATTAAAAATCTAAAAACAAAACAAAAGTTGCTTCAGCTCCTCTAGCTGCATCTTTGAAACAAAGTGAACCTGAATGTGGCCAAACCTCGTTAACTCAACTTCAGCTCCGCGTGACCTATTGCACATTCCACAGCACGCTTCAGGAACATCGTATTAGTCTTTTTAGAAAAATCACCATCTTCTCAAACTCCTGCTCAGATTGCCTGGAAGATATTGCTATCTATCCTCAAAAAGCTGGTTTTGTAATCAGTGGCGCTTGAGAGTTGTCCAAGGTGCTTGAAGGCTCTAGCGCTCAGCGCCCTTCCCCTTGAGTCCTAGTCAGCTATTTCACTGTAGTAGTATTTGTGAGCAGTGCTGCTGAGCATCCAACCTCCGGCCCTGAATTCCAGGATCTCCAGCAGCAGCAGGCGGGCCATGGACGTGAGGCCCTCCTTGAGCAGAAAGCCGTCCCGCAGCAGAAAGAACAGGTCATCCATCCGCTGGCTGTTCGCCTTTTCCAGCTGCTCTCCGATGCGATGCAGCTGCACCACCAGACAGTCCACCTGTGGAGTAAAAATGCAGTAAAAATGAACATCACACTAAAGGGGAGATTATGGCTTCGCTGTGGTTAGGGTTAACCGTGGGCAGCTATGTACTGCCCAGATTCGGGCAGTATTAATATTATGTGCTACAACCAATTTGTGGAGTACACTTATATGTGCTGTTATTGGTTCACCAGCCAGCCACGGAGAAGAGTGATGTTCTAGCCTACAAAGAGCTGAAGTAAAACTAAGTGTTAAAAACTATGGAAAAGTGTCCAATGAGGCCACTGCCTATGCTTCTCATACTGCATTTTTTGATCTTTGATGGGGTTTTTTGTGCTTCTCTGGCCCACTTTTCAACCAGTCAACATTCGACCGACACACAGTGTCATCCATGTCAAACAACATGCAGTTAGGATGTTGGAGGATGGCATGGGAGCTTATATGCAGTGGTTGAAAATTCCTCTGTGTAGGTGATCCATAGGCAAATGCACACAGATATGCACACAAGCATGGTAGCATAAATTAAGCACTAAAAAGTATGCCTTATTTTATAACTATTGAGTTAATAGTTATAAAATAATCTGTCTTGATATACACAGATTTTTGTAAACATTTGTACACAACAATGTGGAGCCAAATACTGACTGAGGTCTTCCTCAAAATTACAACCCTTTTATCTACTTTATAGAAAAATCGCTATTAAAGACTTTAGCCTTTAAGATGAAAGGTGACTGTACCGCTATGCAGAAAAAAGTGGAAGTTCATTGGCCAAAATGCAATAATGAAAGCTTCAGCAATGATTTAGCTTTTTATTAGCCTTTTTAGATTTATATGCATTTGTAGTCAGATAAAAACCACTCAGTGAATCAGGAGGTATATTGACTGACTATACAAAAGAAGCCCACTCCCCCAATTAGTCCTGAAAACCACTATAGCACTTTTACACTTAGATGCAAACTACTGATTCACACTTTCTCCAGATATCTTCCTCACCTCATCCTCATTCATTAGAGCGTCTGTTTTGGCCAACCTCATCAGGCAGTCGTACACAGGATGGACCAGGACCATTATTGGCATGTTGTTCACCTAAGAAACACAGTGTGGATGGTTCTTACAGCAGCTCAGTATTATCAACATAAAACAAAAGGAAACTGTGTTAAGTCCTTGACTCTGATTTCTCTTACACAAAAGTGAGGATTGAGTAGTCTTACGATAATGATAACTCTGTTTAAAATGCCAGTGGCTCCAAGCATGGATGAAACCTGAGTGTGCTAGGACCACACCTTTCAGGCTCATCTTTACACTGCAGATGAATAAACCCCCTACTACATGAGACATGACCTAGATTTTAGAAGAAACATAATTAACATCTGTTCAAATTTTAGTGGTTGTTCCCGGACACTTAAATGTGCTGCAGTGAACATATTAGGACCCCCAAAATGCAGCTATAGGAGGTGTTCATCTGCAGTGCGGACGTACAAGAAAAAAAGCAGCATGTTAAGAAAGCTGCTTTGTGTTTCCCCTTCCTAAATTTGAATACTCAAAACTCTCTCTGGCTCTTACTTTGAGGTAGTCGAAGATGTTGCAGATGAACGTGACATAGCACACCCACTCCTGCAGAGAGCGCGCCCTCATCTTCTCACGTTCTATGAACTCCTGCTGGAGTCGGTTCAACAAGTGTCTCCTGAACACGTTTCCATTACTCTGCTTGGCTTCAGCCTGCAGAAAGTGTCAAGGAAAGTGTCAGACAGGAGTGCGGACAAAAAGTGGGAGCCTGAATGTAATATATAGTTGGGACTTACTGACCTGCACTATAGTGTAGCAAATACGCCCAGCCTCTTTGCTGAACACGTGGTCCTTCAAAGACTGATCCACGATGATGTTGGATACCTTCTCCAGGTCCACCAAAGACGGATCTGAAAAAGAGAGAACATGTTTAAGTGCTTTTTTTTTTTTTTTTTAACAGCTTCCAAAAATTACATACATGAAGAAGTTAAAGGCTGACCTTTCAAGGCTGTTTTTAGTAACCTCTGCGTGTCCAGGTCAAATGACTGGATCCTGTAGTCTTCAGCAGAGTTTTCCATTACAGATGCAAATTTACAAATTACACGCGAAGGCTGTCACCTGTGGAGATCAGACAGTCACTGCAGGTGTAGTCATGCAGAATACAAGCTTTTCAAAGACAGATCAAAACCACAACCGACACATCCGGGCACTTTTGGTGACCACAATACATGCAAAATCCTGTACAGTCATCAAATTGGCTGGCCCCCGCCCGCAGCTCATTCACTGAGGGATGGAGGGGATTATACAACCCAGGTCAACTAAAAAGTTCACCGAACACCCAACCACGCAGGAGCCAAGTTATCTTCAATTTGTGATGTGACACACCAATGTTACTTCCATATTCTATATCCACGTTGTTAGTGTATAGTGTATAGTATAGTATAGTGTACGTTAGTGTAGTGTAACAACGCGGAAAGTTTCGTCTAGCGTTGTTTTCATCAACAACATCAACAATAACAACCGTTACAGCTGTAGTGGAAACCAAACGATAGCGGCTAGCATTGACGCTAACGAATGAGAGTACCCGTTTGTACCGCTGAACGGTACAAACGGGTAAATATTTTCCCTAACTGAAAGAAAACGGTGGTTAAATAATTGACCAAAAAATGGAGGATAATTATGTGACAGTTATACCTATTTAATGCCAATTCGTCGCATCTACGCTTAGGTAGAGGTGTGTTCTGACAGGTAGCCGCTCCTCGACGCAACCCTAAACGAAGATGAAGATCAACAGAAAGATGAGTCCCTCCTCTCTTCTCTTCGTCACAGACCCTATACTCTTCGCCTGTCCCAAAGGTAACGTAAACGAAACCCATATTCTTGTACTTTCGACGCCTGTCTACGCTATAAATGTCTTAAATAAAAGAGGATGTGAGTTTTAAGTAGTTAGTTGCTGAGTTTGACACGGTGTAGTGAGGCAGGGACTTGTCTTGACGTGATATTTCGTCTTTGAGAAGCTCTTCCGACCCGGCAGTAATATTAGGAGCGTGCTAGCAAGTAGTAGAAACCTGTTCCTGTCCTACTAATTTTGAACTGTACCAGTTGAGGTTTGCTGCTGGAGCTGATGTGGTATTTATGAAGGTACGGTGATATTTGTCTGCTTCTGTTACCATTACAGCTAAGTTCATCCCTGTTGCGCTCTTAGCTTATCTTAGTTTAGCTTAGCTAGTTCCAAGGTCTCATTATATGTCCTCCACATGTCTTTTTTTTCTTTTTATTTTTAACTTTTCTGGTCTTTATGGCATTTTATGGTTGTGCTATAATTATATAAATGGTGACCATGGAAGAAAATGAGCCATTAACAGACACTTAAACACGAATGACATGAGTGAAGCTGTAAATGTAATGTCATGGAAACAGCTGCTGGGAAAAAAAGTCTTGAGCCGCCCCTCGTTTCTTTTCTTTAAACTTTACTTAGGAGGAGCCAGACATACTTGACATTTTTTCAGTGGTATGAGCAATAGTTCCCCAGGCTTGTAAGTTTTGTTTGCTTGTTTGTTGAACCATTTAACACTGCCACGTGAATTATTCAAGCATAAAAGGGCACAGGACTTAAGTTATGGACCAGTGTTGTTTAAAAACAAGCAACTTGGCAAAGCACCAGGTTTACATGATAGGTTTAGGCACTTAGTTACTAAATGCTTGTTGCAAAAGCATGTAATATGTTTGCATTCCTTTAACTGAATCTATAAAAATGCCAAAGATAACATAGTTTGATAGGCATAAAATAGTATTTTTCCACCAAGGTTGTTTTTAAAGTGCTTTATAAATAAAGATAAAAAAAAAAAAAAAAATTCCTGGAAGT
>VOQK01014462.1:6810-17020 GCA_015052645.1 Benitochromis conjunctus
ATGCTGAAGAAAGATGCCCACAAGCACAGGAAAAACTAAACGTGGAAGACGAATAAGAGTGCAGCTGTTCCGATAGCATCGCCACAACTTATTGACAATAAAAACACAGAGTCTGCTGGTAGGTGATTCACAGAAGGCATTATGCAAACAACCCTACTGTGGTTTTCAGACCAGGGAGGAAGCACCTATGGGAGACTGATGGACCGGTCATCAGTCAGGGCCAAGAATGCTGGAAATCTGCCGACTGCAGTCCCTGGCCGGTCAGTTGGCTGTAAAATCTATTTACAGCAGATTAACAGTACCTGAAAGTCATGTGCTTAAAAAACAGGAAAACATCCAGCAAAGACCTGACACAAGAGTGAAAAGAGATACATCTGGCCCTTCAGTAGATCATCTACTGTTCACTGAATCCTCATCAGAGTGGTCTCAGTGGAAGGAAGGGAAACAGGGAGAAAAAGATCAAGTATGCCAAATTACACAACAACTGCACTAAAAATCATTGGCAACGGGTCGTATGGAGTGATGAACCCAAATTTGACATTTTTCAGCATGACTTGTTCTGAAACACACTGCCAGTGCATTAAAAGCATACCAGGATAGAAAAGCACACAAAGAGCACCATCAGTCATGGACTGGCCTCCCCAGAGTCTGAACCACAGCATCCAAAGACAACCTTTGGATGTCCTTCAAGGAGCTTAGAGAACTGTTCCTAAAGACTACTTAAAGAAGAAAGATTGCCTAAGAGAGTTCAGACTGTGTTGAAGAATAAAAGTGGTCACACCAAATACGGACTTTCAAGTCTATTAGAACTGTACAAACTTAAATACTGTATTTCTTTGCATGTTTGATTAAAGAGGAGTGCCACAAATCTCACGGCATGCCCTAGTGGTGTGGTGGTTCGCATCGTTGCCTTCCAGCAACAGGGTCCTAAGTTCAAATCCAGCCTGAGGTCTTTTTGTATAGTCTGCATGTTCTGTCCAAGTACTCTGGCTTACTCCTACAGTCTTAACAACATGCATGGAACTAGACAACTGGGTCATTCTAAAATGACCTGTAGATGCCAATGGTTACCGTCTCTGTGTGTTGGCCCTGCAACAGATTAGCAATCTTGTCTAGGGTGTTTTCTGCCTTTTGCCCTATGACAGCCTCCCCACAACCCTGAATTGGATAAGATGAAGATAATGGATGGAAATATTGAATATCAAATATTTGCACAATAGATTAAAACATGGATATTCATTTTCTTACATTTAAAAATGTATATCAAGCTGCTAGGAAAAAAAATAAAATAAAATAACTGATACAAGCAAAAACATTACTCATCTCAACTGGACTCCAGACATCTACGGTCAACATTTAAATGTATAAAAGTGTGAGTGAAAAAGTAACGAAAAATCTCAAGCAAATAAGTTGAGAAACAGAAAATGCAAGTGCTTCGATGCACGTTTATTACAGGGCAAAGTTAAGGAAGTAAAATCTAAGCATACTTTGTAGCATGATCATCTGATTTGGTATCACTGAAGGCAAGACTCAAAAAAGGCTGACTGTTGGAGCACGAATGGCAGGAGGGTTCAGCTGCAGTCATACTCAACGGGATCGTTTTTCTAAACAGCAGCTAGAGTCACATCTGTATTTCGATAATAAAGGAGTGAGTAAACACAGTTTAAATTTGTTTTTAACACATCTGATGAACGTGATCCTTGAGCTCTAGTGTGACATGTGAGGAAAAACAACTAAAAAACATCAATCGAGGAGACTCTCAGACTGTCAAAAGGAAGTCTGGCGACATTTATGACCCCTCATCACAAAGATCAAAGCACATTTCAGAGTTCAGTGAATCAGAAATGACTGGCCACAGTTATTTTAATAGAGATGGAGGAAAAAAAAGGTGATATGGTCCTGTAAGCTATGAAGGTAATAAGAATATCATGTTGAATTACGGTGGCTTTGAATATCCTGTATTTGTTTTCTTCATTCATTAATTTTGAATGAACATTCAGGGTCTTCCCTAGGTTTCTGGAGGGCTAAGGCGCTGCAAGGAGGGAATGCATTAGCATCTTCAGACTTTTTGAAGTTATCATCTGTGACAGCCGATTTTCTGCTTTTCATCATGAATTTATCCCCGCCGTGGCAGCAGAACATGTTGCAGGAGCCGCCGCAATCTTCTCCAGGGTAAACTGGGCTATTCGAGCACTTTTAAAAACAGTAGGCAACTGTACAACATTAATGGTAGAAAAAAGAGACCTCTGCTTAAACGCATTATCTGATCAATAGATAGTCTAGTCCCTTCATACTGCACCTTACCTTTTTATATTTACTGCTACAATAATAATATTTGGTCTAATTATTCAATCTACAGAAATTCAAGACTACATTGCAGACAAATCAAAAAAAAAAAAAGACAAATTGATTCTAGCTGACACAGATCTACTCAAAACTACTGCCGGGGATGTCACAGACTTCAGTTTGAGTTTATCCAGACATTCAGTAGTTGGTACCAGTACCTGTACAACCGCTCGATTATCCCATGTAAATAAACCTCTCTATTAAAAAGTGGCTTTAGGTCACAGACATGGTGGTGGCCGTTTATTTCAAATGTTAACATTACATTTTGTTGACAGGACAAAGACTGAAATGTTAGTATGGTTGTGCAGCAGGTAGGTATGATGTTAGCATCAACGTGTTAGCTTCGGCTCAATGGAAGCTAAATAAAAAGAAAGGAGGGGTGGCTCAAGAGTTTTGTACAGTAAGTCTATAAGAGCTGGGCGGTTCATTAAAAATGCATTTATTTATGTTTTTAAAGTTCCATTAATACTTCACATGACTCCACTTAATCACATTTTGGCAGACATTAGACGTAGTATGGTGGTTTACACGGTTGCCCAACAAGCAAAAGCTCCTGAATGAATTAGAAAATGTCCTTATTTACTTAGTTTTTAATTTATTATTTATCCTAAATCAGTGGTACAAACATTCATGGTACAGCAGCTTTTGGTGCCAGGTTAAAACCAGCCGTATCATTGCCTGGCCAGAAACAGCAGCAATGTTGCAAAATGAACAACTTTTCATTCCCACTTCAAAAGAAGCCGAGCAACTCTTTTTGCCAGTCGCCAACACCATCCAGGGAGCACGAGGTCTTACTCGCCTGTCTGCAGCAGTACTCGTGAATGAGCCCTGTGCACATGCATAGTGTTACCCATATAGACGATGTGTACTATCTGATAGTTAAAAAAATAAATACATTGATTATTTAACCTATATATGTAGCTGAACTCACAGCACAGACGCCGTCTTTAACTTAACACCTCCATCGTCTCAGACTAATGCAGCTCGATTCCATCAGACGTGCACACAGATAAATACAGCTGTATTTTAAACTGAACTAAATGTGCCACCAGCTTGAAAGAAACGCTAAGCCATCATTGTGTCACATACAAGAGTATCCAAAACAAACTTCCATTTTCAGCTAGTTAACGTCCTAATATGATGTGAGAACTTGGTCAAATACCCAGATAACCTACCATGGCAGTATTATGAAAGAACCTGAGCGTATTCAGGACTATGGACTGTGGCTCCGCCCTGCACAGATAGAGAAGTGGCCAACTTGTGGCTATTGTCAGATATTGGCATACTGTTAATACAATGGTATTTAGAGTACCTCATTCATGCAGGGGCGTATGAGATCATTGCACATAACCTTGCCAACAACTGAACTGACCTGCAGCTGCGCAAAACATCTCTATTATGTTAATGTTATTAACATTTTCTAGCATTATGACATTCTTGTGAAGTACCTTTACTTGTAGTACATTTCATTTACTGGAGGGAGGGCAGGAAGAAAAATTCTTGATCGTTTTTTTACAGCAGGAAGATTTATTTCTGTCATTTATATTTGGTTTCAAATTATATCACCAGCCTTTATGAAAGGGATCCTAAAGCTCAGGCTTCAGACTGCTCTATATGCTCAATTTTAGACATGTTTTTTTATACTCTTGCTGCTGCTGTGTCAGAAGAGGGGATATTCCTTAATATGGTTATCATAGCCAAACCTGTTGTTCTAACATTCTGCCTAGAGGGCAAGCCAATCAGAAGAAGGAAGGTTCCCTTAATGGGAGGGTTAGGTTGGAGCTGCTATTACTGGTTTCAGACTAAACAATGCTCAAGATAAGATAAAATTGATCATGACCTGCGATCCATGCAAAGCTACCTCTAAACAGCCCAAGAACAAACATATGGAGCTGGAATGAGCATAACAGGCCCACTTAGGCGTTATTCATCATAAGACCAACTAGTTTGTGGACATTTTTACTCACTCAGTGGAAATACAAAAAGCTCTAATAGAGTTAATCACTCATTACATGGCTGTGAATGATGGGGCTGGAATTACTGCCTAATAACGCATGGTCCTTAACGATCTTAATGCGAGACAACAATGAGCTTTCAATGGCTAATATTTTAGTTCAGGTCTACAGTTATTTAAATGAATGTCCTACAAAGACTTGGTAGCAGAAGCGTGGGGTTCAGCTTCCAAATGTAGCATGACTGGTGGCTGCTTTCTATCCTGCGTCCATGCTAATGAGTCAAACAGTATGTTAAATGTCTGCAACTAGCATTATTTAAGTTAATCCCTGTGGGAAAGAGCTGTCCTCTGTAAATGACCTTAACCATTTCAGAGCCACAGCACAGCCAGCGCCTCAGACGAAACAGAACAAAACATCTCAATATCTAGCTTTCACGCGATCGTGTTTGAACTGAGGAGAGCACATTAACTCGACCCAAAAAGTTATCAACCACCCCACCCGAAGCCCTCCTTGCTGTGAGCATGTTGCTAACCGTCAGAAATAAGCACACACCAAAGCTGCAAGTTTCTCTTCCACCTAGTTAGTCTAAATTCACGTCATTGCTGTCCGATAACGGGTTGTGATACAATGACCTAGTTCTGTCAAGCAATGTTAAACCCACTCCCATCCACAAGTAGACCTAGCAACAGCACGAGCGACACGACCAGTATAAAGTGCCAGACAGGGCTACTGTTCTGAAATAACAAGCCGCAAGTGGCAATGGAGATGTGAAACCCACCAAAGCGTTCGCATTTATTCAACGCAGAAAGAGACAAAATGAGTGAACACTGTTAAAGTGAGTGGCTCGTGAGTCCACCACAGAGGTGTTTGCTTGATGATTTGTTTTTTGTTTTGAGTTGAGAGAACCAGTGAACTACAAGGCAACCCCCAAACTGGTACTTATTTTCTGCATAGGCATCAACAGTATCCACATACAACTCTCAATCTGGTAAGAGTTTGTTCCAATGAACCATCTGTGCATTACAGCTGTAAACTGACTTAAATCAAGTGCAGTGCTGTCAAACCTTACATCCACATGGGAAAGGTTAACAGATGCACAAGTACTGGAAACTAACAGCCAGGTATGTAAGAAGGGACCCTGCATTAAGGGTCCCTTCCAGGTTATAAAAAATGTTTCTGAATCATGTCTGTTGTTTGTAGAGAGCAACAAAGTTAGCTGGACAGGCAAGCTGTCTATGGATACAAGGAAGTCTGTCAGCATTATAGAGAAAGATAGTGTTTATAATGCTGTCGCCCAATAATAAAGGGCACAATATCACCTGTGTAACCCCTGAAACCAAAGCACTTCCACAGGACATATGACCAAACAAGACTTAAAGCATACATATGTACCACACGTAAAAGCAAACGCACTTTGACTCAAGCATTGTGCATTAATTGCCTTCAGTTTGGAAGCAGGGCGCTCCTCTTGCGTTCTGCTGCTAACAGGAAAGGAACACTTCCCAGGCATCCCACACCACCTAGTGAGCAAGACCCCCCCGCGCAAAATAACAAACAAAAAATATATCAGGCGCTGGCAACAGCCCCATCTTTCTCAGTTCTGCGATGCATTCAGAAGAGAGGGGGCTTTGCTCTTTGTTAGGCAAGCGACATGTTGGGCACACAGGTAGACTGTGCCTGTTCAACACGCAGCTTCCGAGAGCACATGCAGAGTCCAAGGCAGGGCCAATGGAAACTGTAAACAAAGGACCGTGACACCACCTAGGTCAGCGAGAGGGACACGTTTTTACGGAGGGCCGAGACCCGTGAGAAAACCCGAGCCACGCTTTATCGAGCACACGAACGGGTCGGAGAAATATTCACAGCAAATCGGTTATATAGCTACCAGTGTCACTCCGCCATGTCCCGCCATCTTGGACAGGCAAGCCAGCCATTAACGTTACTTGTAACGTTTGTCAACTCGTTCACGCGGACACCAAACACACGCACACACACAAACGAGCACAGCAGGCCCCCGAAAGTGTTTTTAATGGGCCAACGCAATGCCACAAAACACCCCAGACAGTACCAAAGACGAGACCAAATGCAAATGCTACGGGCACCAGCTAACCTTACCAAATAACGTCAGTGGTGCACCCCGAAGAAAGCTACAGCCTTTCCGTTACTCCCACTGATGGTTTAGCGACATACGAGTACCAGTGTGTTTGAGGTTGGGTGGGATGGATATCCTAACAGCTACAATTACACTGTTTCAACGTGACATAAAACTTTCCTCATTATAGTGCAGTACCGTTTCCAGTATGTGCTACACAAAACCGTGACGACGTTGTATTGGTGGTGGTACGACTGCAAGTACACGGGGCTGTATGGGATAGCTATCCAGCTAAAGGGGAAGGGCGGTTTCCAAAAAAAAAGAAAAAGGAAAACCTTAACATATGCTAACTTTACAGGTAAATGAAGGGCGCAATAGCTAGCTGGATACACAGGCGGACCAGCGAGACGGCGCTAGCCGCAGGTGCAGGGTCGCTGTTCATCGGAAGAGGGTAGCTAACTAGCGGGCTAGCTGCCTGGCTAAGAGGGGCTGCGGCTAGCTGGCCTTGGTCTCCGTAGCGAGAGGGCCACTCAGACTGGTTTGCCACTTGAAAGCAAATTCACCGCCATGCACGAGTATTGAAAGATTCAAGAGATTCCCATAAACCCGGGTGCTGCTCGGTTGCAAAATACATCCAGTTAGATTCACTACCTTCATCAACAGGGCCTTCGTTCTGGCGCCATCTTCATGAAGCTTCTGAAATCCAAACAGTGAGCTGCAAGCAGAAGACAACACAGGCAGCTCAGTATCACTTGCAGAGCGGCTCGAGGACAATATCGACATGCAAGGCAAAATAAAACAATCAATTTTCAACGTGTGCGTTAGTGTGAGTGCACGGGTTTACTGTTCCGACCTGTCGATCCCAGCCAAACTATCCCTCTCCTCGGCTGTCAGTGTCGGAAAGTCCTCCTCTGTTTCACTCGCTTTTCCCGCCGCCATTTTCTTTCCCTCATCACCACTAGAAGAAGCCGAGCCGAGACTCCGGGCAGCAGCGCAGGCAGCAGCGGCGAGAGACACACCGCACGATTGCATGGAAAATCGCGACGCGGGGACGAACGGATCGCTCCGCCAAATTAAAGAAGGAAAACTGAAGGCAGCGAAACGATCAAAAACTTTTCTCCGGGATGAAAAGATGCGATTCGATGTAGTAAATCCTTTCGGGGGGGACAGAAGCGCTCTCCGGGTAGCTCCTCAAACGTCACATTTTTCATTACAAAGTGGTATCGTGCAGCTATTTGAATGCAAATAACTGAGTACAATATCCAAGATGTGAGTATTTGACAAATAAAACGCGTTTCGGCCGCGAAGATAAAGTTGTTATAATTGTGTCACCCAAGCGAACCCACGCGCCGCTCTGGCCACGCCCTCTCCCCCCCTCTCCAGCCAATGGGAGCGCGCGTATACCACCATATGACTTCCCTGCTATACTATTCTTTTATTTTAAATATTCGTATTCTCTCTACAAACCACAAATTTTTTATAAAAAATCCCCTGATAAAATATTTAAAAATAAATACTGATTTATTTTGTACTTGGCTCTCTTGTGCATGAACCACAGCACTGTTTTCCCGACGAATGCTCTAATTTTCACAAGCTAAAACATCATCTTATATTCAGTAATACATATTGACACATGGGTGTCAGTTTTCGCTCATAGATTATTTAAAGAGTGACCGTGAAGCATAACTCTTTCTAGGCCTGTCAAACCACGCGACCCTTTATGCACCCAACTCTTATTTTGATGACGTCTTCACAGTCAGACTTGCAGAGTTGCTGCATTTTATCAAATAAAGTTGTTCAACTGCTTGAAGCCCAATCAAGCGAAATGAAAGCATTTCAACTGACGTGGCAGCGGCATCATCATGTGGGCGTGGTTTAGCTTTGTCAACATCCTGATGACATAACTAGTTTCTCCAAAATGGCGACGGCGGATGAGAGAGAAGGTTAGTGTTTTGTTTGTTAGAAATTACCGTTGTGTGGTCATAATTAGCAAATAAATTCGTTTATTCTTTTCTCCGTGAGCGATAAAAGGCACAAGGGCTTTATCGTGGCTCATACGTGCTTTTTGGTCTCCGGTAGAAGAACCTTCGCGTCCACGGTATTAGGCTGGAAGCCATTTGACGCTAGCCAGCTAATGTTAGCTTCCCAACTCATTTACATAGAATCAGCAGCCCTCGGAGCCTGTGGAGGCTTAAGTGCTTTTGCAGTTAGGAGGACTTGAAAGTTAAGTTTTGTGTTAAAAGGACTACACGGGGTGCAAACACTTACTGAGCCGTTTGAAAACACGCCCTGAATGTAAGCGAGTTGTAGCATATGCACATTGTAGCCCTTTAACTTTGTATTTCACTCCAATTTCATAGCAGGCCAGGACGACCCAGAGAGCGAAGATGAGGTTTATGAGGTCGTGGACCTGACTGAGTATGCCCGGAGGCACCAGTGGTGGAGTAGAGTGTTTGGGAACAACTCCGGCCCCATTGCTGAGAAGTACTCCGTGGCCACTCAGCTCATGATGGGAGGAGTGACTGGATGGTAAGGACTCGGGGTCTGTGTTCTCACTGGGACATGTGTGGATCCAATGGGTGTTTAACACAGTAGCAATTGTTGGGCTGTTTTGAACGTGGGGCCTAGTTTGATGGCATTAATTTGCAGAGAAATAATTAATATGAGAACACACCACTTACTTGTAGGACTGCCATTGCTAAGCCAATAAAATGATTGAGTGTATACATTAAAGGAGACTCTGTTTGCTTTTACTTCCAAGTAATATGTGCATATGCTGTTAGAGTGGTGGGTACTGTCTGTGTAGGTTCTCAGTCGTCTTCGCCATAGTTTTCTGAAGAGCTTGAGAAAAGGAGGCAAATGGTGGAAAGAGCCGGGTATTTAACCCCACATGAGGTCTCATAGTGGTTTCACCCTTGATGGTACTGACCCGTGCCCTTTCTTACACTTTGGCTGGAGTCGGATGTCGTTGACCCACAATTGGTGACTCGCGTGATCGACAGTGGGGCAACGACCTTCAGGTCCATCTCCAAAGGGGGCAAACCCCCACTGGGGGTTAATGGAGCGTTCCAGATTAAGCCAGAAGTTGGGATTTCCAAGTTCCCTGTCGGCATTTTCCCCTGGAATGCCCCCTGGACTCAGAGCAGCCCCACCAATCCCAAGTAAACAATCCAAGATGCAGCACTGAATTGAGCAGTAGTAAAACGTTTAATCTGTGTCATCGCTGTTGTGTAATTGTGTATCTGTAAATCAGGTTTTTTGTTGTTTTTTTCCCCACGCTTTTCTGACTTTACTACTGGAACCCATCCATCCATCTTCTTCCACTTATCTGGGGCTGGGTCACAGGGGCAGCAGCCCAAGCAGAGAAGCCCAGACCTCCCTCTCCCCAGCCACCTCCTCCAGCTTGTCCGGGGGAAAACCAAGGCATTCCCAGGCCAGCCGAGAGATATCATCTCTCTAGCGTTTTCTGGGTCTGCCCCGGGGCCTCCTCCCGGTGGGACATGCCCGGAACACCTCACCCAGGAGGCATCCTTGTCAGATGCCCGAACCACCTTAACTGGCTCCTTTCGATGTGAAGGAGCAGCGGCTCTACTCTGAGCCCCTCTGGAAGACTACTGGAACCTACTAACTCGAATTCCAACATCAACTTCCAAGGTTCCTGGAATGCAGCATAAACACCCAGGACTCTCCACAGCTTGTTTTTAGAACTGGATGCGTGTGAAATGTCATAGCAAACCTTAAGAAGTCCAGTATCCCTTTTTTTTTTTTTTTTTCCTTTTCTTTCCCCCACCCTCTCAAGAGTGGTGGGTACCACAAG
>VOQK01014470.1:8214-19066 GCA_015052645.1 Benitochromis conjunctus
TGTCCCTTCTTGCATCATCTTCTCATTAATTGAAAGTATCAAATCATGTTATATGCCGATAGCCCTAAGTCAGCCGTGTGTTTTTATGGAGCGTTTAAATGTGGACGGGAAAAGTTAGAGCATTTTGTTGCTAACACAAAATCTTACATATGAACTTTTTTATGCCATTAAGTGCACTTTTATGACTTGGGAGGTGTATTTATCTATTCATACAAATCTCAGTTAATAACCCCAGTCCTCACAATCCTGAACAACTCTTTTCTCTGTATTTATTTAAGATAACTTGAGCCAATGAATGAAAGTGGCATTTTACAATTTCCTTGGTGAATTAATTTAGACTTTTATGCCATAAATTCATATTTCTTTCATCTCACTTCTAAAGCTAGTATCCTGAAAGGAGCTGAATCTTCTAATCAGCCTGCTTGAAGTCCTGTACAAGTATACATAATGCGTTTTTGAGATTAAGGCAATGACCACTTTAGCTCTTTTGTAAGACTCTATGACATATGGTAATCGCTAACATCTTTCTAAGCATAGGTCTGTGGATTTATTCATGTGTATTTTCAGAGAAGCATAATTGAAAGGTACACGTGTGTCCAAGACTGAGAAGTAAGCTGCCAATCAGCAGCCTTTTCATTCAAGAAGCCTCTAAATTCACACTATTCAAATCATCATTATTTTCCTTATTGTTTGTTTTTCTCTGTGTGTGTGTTTTCTTTGTGCTTGTTTTATTTAAACAATGTTCAGCAGCTATTATTATCAGCATTTTCAGTGGCTGGGGATTTTTCCGGTCACATAAAAGAACAACCTATATTCAGGCACCATCACAAACTGACTTAAAGATAAAACTGAAGCCAAGTGTTTTAGGTGTTAGGTTCAGGTATCACTTCTCCTAAAGAATAACAATTGCTGGCTTTATAGCAGCAGTCAGTGCTGTATATTGTCATTATTATTCTATTCGCCCACGACATAAGTGACTAACTGAAACTGAAAACTGATTGAAAGATTCAAAAAAAGATTTTTGCTTTGTTGACATTGATGTTATATGTTAAAATTACAGCTAGCTCCCTGACTGTACACATACATTTTGAATGTTGTGTAAGACACAAGTTCATTTAAATCAAACTGTATGTTCAATGTGGGTTAGGTTAAAACTTCTCATCCACTGGAGAAGATGCACAACATGTCTCCATGCAGGAACAATAGTGTTAATTGTGCCGCATATTGAATTGTTAGGTGGGGACTGCTAAGGATCCATCAGAATATTTATATTCGAACCTAACGCCACAAGAAATCCATCAGTTTGTCATCTGAGCCTCTGTAGACACACATAGAAAATCTCCAAAGGTTTTTAGAAAGACAGAGTAAGAGAGGATACAATCAGGCAGTGGGAAGTGTCGATTAACTTTTATTAGAAATATAATTTAGCTTGTTGTTTTTTTTCTTTCAAAATAATGAAGTATTGAGCAAAACTGAGACAAAAGACAACAAGAAAGAGAGTGCCTCCATCTTACATTACATTACCTCCCCTGTCCTCTATCTCTCTCTCTCTTCACATACCCCTCAGTTCACTCATCTGTAACCATTCTCACTCGGTTTCACACCGCTCTGTCTCCAATTTCAATCTCACAACACTGTCCTCAGTCTCAGTTGTCAAGGTAAAAACCCACATAACTGTGATTGGATTTTCATGCGTACTATCTGTGTGTGTGCATTTTTGATGTCTGTTTAACAATAAAAATACCACTGATTTAGAAAATACGTTTTACTTCTTGCACCCTTAAGTCCTGTCTTTGAATAGGCTTGAGATAGTAATTGATTTCTTTCATCTAGTAGCCTGAAGGAGAAAAAAACACTTTTATTTCTTGTTGTCAAAGGGTTGGCTTCTTTTATTTAAAAAAAAACAAAAAAAAATCTAAGCAACATGGACTAAATTTTTAAATGTATTGTTATTTTGGAGCTGAATGGGGTTTAATTCAATTCAGTTCAATTCAATTTTATTTATATAGCGCCAAATCACAACAACAGTTGCCTCAAGGTCGCTTTACATTGTAAGGTAGACCCTACAATAATACATACAGTGAAAAACCCAACAATCATATGACCTCCTATGAGCAAGCACTTTGGCGACAGTGGGAAGGAAAAACTCCCTTTTAACAGGAAGAAACCTCCGGCACATTAAGAATGTGAACACACTGATTCTGCAAAAGTAAGGTCACCGTTTTATATTCAAGACTGACACTGTCCAAGCTGTGCTAGAAAGAAAGGTCTATACGAAAAAGACCAAACTCTGTAGGAATATAAACGATGTTCTTGATAAGTATATATATTAATATAAGGCACAGGCTTGCACATAAGTACTTTATGCTACTTGCTTAAAAAGATGCACTGCAAAATGTTGAGAAAGGAGAGCTGATAATTTCCTGCTGTGTTTAATGCTAATTATTTTACTGAGAAGAACAATGTAAAAACTTTTGCCTCAACACGGTGTAATGGTTTGCTTGAGCGAAGCACAAACATGGCGGTGAATGCATAATGATAATCATTCCTCAGGGACTCTAAATCTCCCTGAAGCTCCAGCCTGCTGACTGCTTCCTGTTCAACCAACTGTTGCTAAACAGAATTTGGCAAAAGTGGTTGATAGAAAGAAAGCTAAGAGTGCACAAGTGAGAGCCACGGGGTAAGAGACTGAAACTTGAACTTTTATTGAAAGAATCAATTGTGCTCATTTTAAAGAAGCTTTTAATAAATGGTTTCAGTTTGTAACAAACTGCGACTGAAGGTTAGAAAGTGCAACTAGCTGCTTCAGAGGATTCATTTTGTGTAATTACACAGTTATTAGGGTTTAGCAGCTTTAGGAAATTCATGAACACTTCAGTTTTATCTGAGCTGAGTTCATCATTTTTGAAGTGACTTTTGAAAACACTGAAAAAAGACAATATTTCCATCCACAACTGCTATGTAAGAAAGTACACTAATAATTTTTCTTTCATTGTGCCATATCTAGCGCGTTCTTTTGCTGCTTCCCAGCTGGAGTAACATGAAGTAACAAGAATGGATTAAAGGAGTGGACTGGCCTACGTTATCCACATTTATGCTCTTCTATGTTCTGTTTTTAACTTTTTAGTCTTATCCGAAATAAAATTGAAATATTGTGGATTTATTTAGGCTTTTTGGCAGAATTGTGTGCAAATAAAATCAGATGGGTGGGAAGGTACTGATTGAGTATTTCAAAAAATGACACTACAAAAGTAAACATCTAGATGCCTTCATTTAGTTGTTTGGGGACTGTTTCTGTATGTATGTACTGCAATTAAATTCAGAATATTTTATATACTTTTATTTACACAAAGACAAACTGAAGATTTTTCAATCTTTTTTCATTGTATCTATTATAATAGCAAATGGAAATAAGTGTTCTATGTTTTTTGTTTTTCTGTGTGAAAGGTAGGGAAAGCAATTTCAAGCCAAAAGACACAATGCTAATAAGCCATTGTTAAACACTTTAAAAGGTTTCTAACTACCTGAGAGAACACAAAAAGAGGCGGGTGATTATTATGTAGGGACAGGGATGATTCTCAGGCTTTGAAGAATTGTGCATCTATTGGTAACGCAAATATGTGAAAATTGAAATATTTTCTTTCTCTCCCCCCTTCTGAAATATATTCGCATCGTGCACTCTCATGCAGAATGACTACCGTAAGCTGTCCATGCAGTGTAAGGACTTTGTGGTGGGTGTGTTGGATCTTTGTCGGGACACAGAGGAAGTTGAGGCGATTTTGAATGGCGACGTGGATCAGTGCCCGCCAAGTCCCTACAACCGTCCCTGCCTCAGCCGTGTCAAATTGGCTATCAAGTATGAAGTCAAGAAGGTAAGACACAAACAGATTAGCCAGTTGAAAAATGTAACCAATTTTATAAATTGCCTTAATTTGCAACATTTAAAGTTACTGTAAAAGTTATATAAAGAATTAGTTAAAGTAATGCCTTTTTTGTCAGATTAAATTATTTTTGCAGGAACTGAAATGTGTATAGCTTGACTAAACATTTTCTGTAAGTAATAACTAAACAAAACGTCAACATAATACAAAAGACTGAAAAATAACAGCGGTAATCGTTTGTCTCAGCAGCTTTAATCGTTGCGCAGCTTTATAGGTCTCTAAAGGTGTCACACAGTGTGTTTGACTTTGACACCTAATAATGGTGTTCATGTACTAAGTCAAATTCTTTTTCTTTAACCTTTTCGAAAGGGCAGTACATCTGAGATACCATTGGAGTTCATTTTTGGGTCTTTACAGTTCCAAAAATCCATAAACAACCCCCAAAACACGTGGGACCACACAACAAAACATGACCAGTAGTTCTCTCATCATTTCAACTTTAAGGTCCGTTTGTTGTTTGGAAGGAGACAATTTTGTTATATAATTACTTTGACTGCTTTGTAACTTTGACCTTTTGGACCTGTACATTTCCATTAAGGTTATTACAGACACACAGCATTTCGAGCATGAACAGCACTGTCCATGTATTTTCAGATTGACTTGGGTATTGAAAAAAGACAATTTCAAAGAGACCTGGGACCAGAAGCAAAAAAATGGAATGAGACTCGCCACATACTTTTTAGGTGTTTTGTTAATATGGACACATTAATATGCAGATTTGTCAGTTTGTTTATGCTTGAGTGTTGTTGTGAATGTGAACTCACAGGACCCTTTTGTAAACAACTCACTGGCCTGTGTGTAAACGTTAATCCCTGCTGTGCAGAGGTGCTCAGGAAAATGTCAAACCAAATCCCTTTTCCCCATTTGCCCCTGCCATTCTCTCTCACTCACACATGTTCCTGTCTGACCCTAATGTGTCTCATTTTTTCTTTAATCAGGTAATTCCCTGGTGTAGTTGTGCATGCGTACAGGTGTGTGTGTGTGTGTGTGTGCGTGTGTGTGTGTGCACATGTGTGTGTGTGTTTTGGGCATTAAACAGGCTGCTTTTTTTGTATCCTGTACAAGAGAGCGTGACCAATACCAGGCGGCTAATTACACCAGCCAAGAAGAGAGGGAGGGAAAGATTGCCATGGAAACCAGGTGGAGCGTGACTGCATGTAGTGCATGTAGCTGGACACAGGCAGATTTCATGTCACAGGTCATTGGTTTGATGGACTGATCATTGGGAAGTTATAGTAACTGGAGGGGTGGTGGTGTATGTATTACTGTGTGAGGCTTTGCACCCATATGCAAATAGTATGTGTTTGTTTCGATCGGTGGAGGAAGCAGAAAATGTCAATTGTCAGCTCAGATAAATGGTCCTCGAATGTGACGATCAAGGGTCGCTGGTGAAGTGATGGAGAGGCATTGATTGACTGGGTGAACCCAATAAAGTGAACAGAAATCGAGGGAGAGCATGCTTGACCAAAAGTGAGGTATTGCTGAGATCCACGAGGTGAATAAAAAATAATACACAAACACAGCATTTGATTGTTCCACTAGCTGACTGCTGACTGAACATTGATTGCTTGGTTGTCCACATCCTTCCTCCAGCTGGAAGAAAAACATCCATCCTCTCCTTCGTCGTCAGACCTTTGCTGGCTTTCATTTATCACTTCCTTACTTAGAATAAACTCTGTAATTAATGTGAACGTGCACCACTTCTTATTGCCTGCTTTCTTTTGCACTTTGTATATTAAATTGATTTTCCGTCCTGCTTGTTGCCATTTTTCTTTTTAAATGAATCCAAGTGGAAACCATAAACACAAATGCATTTAAGGTTGCCACTTGAGTTCATTTAGGTAGTAATATATTTAGTTTTTTATGAATACACAATATTTAAGTACTATAAATAGATATTCAGAATGGACACTGAGCTACTTGAGATACTTGGAAAAAGCAAATTAGCACCAGATGCCCTTTCGTCAACACATACTATTTAATCATATCAATTTACCCTCTTGGCATTTGTTAATTCAGTTGCATTAAAGTACCATGTATAGTATACATATTTTTCATAATTAAAAACAGACCACTGCACCTGCTGAGGGGATTTTCCTGTTTGCTTTTGCTGTTGTTTATGTTTCCCTGTGGGTTATAATCCAGATGTTTTTGCCTAACATAATGCGAGACTTGAAGAAAGTACTCCCTAATACCACCAGCATGTAGCCTTCTCTAAAAACACTTTTTGGTTTTGAGACATTTGATATTTATTGTGTCGTGTTTTTTTACTTTGTCTTTCCCACCTTCTTATTGCCTGTCCAGGGTTAAATATGTCCGTCTCCCACTGTGCATATATAGTCCTGTATTTCCCTCTATCTTTGTTAATTCAATGTGCTAACCACCACCTGTTCCTATTTCCTTGCTGTCTTATTTTGCATTTTCTTTTCATTTACCTGTCACTTCATGGTATATTCTGTGATATACCTTCTTGTTAAATTAAACTTTCTACTTTTTGACTCTCTGCTTGTCTACATCTATTTTGACCTGTATTTTAGATCAATTCTAGAACTTTAATAACAATTTAAGGCTTAAAAGTCATGAAAGCACCATTATTAAGCGCAGCATACATCAGACACGACAGACAAAGCTGGAATGCTGGGAGAATCAAATGTGTATAGCTTGACTACACCATTGACTGCAGCATTGAACAATTTTGCTGATACAGTTTTGTTAGATTCTGTGTGGACATTTAAAAACAGCACTGACCTATTTGAAAGCATGTGATAAACTTAAATCTTGCATCTTCAAGCTATACTTTATAGCACAATTTCTTTTGGATTACTCGGGATTGAATAATTCACTGGAGTTGTGAAAAGGTCAAAAACAGGGCTCTGCTGGTCACAGCTGTCCACAGAGAGACACTGACCACAAAGATGATGAGGAGAAATTTAGATGAAGCTTGAGAAGAATACATTATTGTTGTCCACAGTAGTCATGCATGTTTGCCATATTATTGAAGTGAAATAGAAAATGACCACACTGCATACTGAAATCTGATGGTTTTCATATTTTAAGGCGCTCCATTGATGTTTTAAACCAGGTGAGGAAGTCAGGACATTTATTGTGGACTGTTGGATCAATACTGTGGCTTTAAGTTGCTTTTTAAGTTGACATATTTGGTGACATTTTCAACTATGTAAGGAACTCAAGCTGTTGTTCCAAGGAAAAGCAGTGACTATATTTTATGTCCACAGTAAGATGGAAGCCACACTATGGAAGAGACAGTGGGAGGCTTCAGAGCAGCTCTGAGTTCTTTGAAAATAGGTGTGAATTTCTCAGCAAAGAGGAGGGTTAGATCCTGAAGTCCCTGACAGATGTCATCTGAGAAACCTGCAAACCCTGAGGGGCCAACTCCAGAAGGACTCTCTGTGCTCAGTGTGCAATCCAGCTTCATACAGAATTCATTTGCCCACTGTAATGGGCAGGTTTCCATTGTATGTAAGCAGCACTGCCTTGTGGAATTGTCTGCTTTGATATTGATCTTTGTAACTTAGAACATACTGATTTATCACCAAGACATTAATGTCTCTGTCGCCTTTTACTACCACTGGATTTTCAGCATTTGTCACTTTAAAGCCTGATCTAGCTGATTTCCATTCTGTAATATAACACAAACCCTGTAAGTGATTTGTGTCCAGCGTACTGAGATACACTTTCTACAGGTGGTCTCTCAGAGACTAGAGTAAATCTTGTGTCAAAGGTAATTTTTGGACTTCGGACTTTAATTGCTCCGTTTTATGGTTTTAAATGTCAGATGTATGTGTTACACAGCGATTAACCCAGCTGTGATAGATTGTAAATAGTGTATACAAATGCATGTTTCAAAAGTGCTGATTCAAATGACGTTTTCAGTTGTTTGTTTTGTTTTTTTGGGGGGTTGATGTCACCTTAGATGTTGTAAAAAAAAAAATCACCAAAGTGTCATATATTTTGATAAAATAAGGTATGCCATGATTGACTTAGTGACTAAACGTTAAGCACACAGAACACAGAAAGAAATCTTTGAAAGACACATAATTGCCATCAAGTAATGATATTGAGGCAAACAACATTTAATGTCTTACAATGTTCCCACTTTCTTTTTCTTCAAGACCCATCACTTGAAACCATCTTTTTATTCTATCCATGCAAGAAGTAGCATACCAGGAACACGTACTGGCACAGGAAATGTATTAAAAGCTTAAAAGACGTTCACACAGGAATGCTTTGCTGCTTTTCTTGAGCTTTCTTGGGACTTTAACCTGCTGCTTTTTTAGATATTTACAAACACTTTGTTCACTCATAGATATCCCTTTTTCCCAATGCATCTAAATTTGGCGTTTGTGTTTTTCCCTTTAACCAAGGGATCAGCGTTGGCCCTCTAACACTTGTGTGTGCTTTGGTAGCATATTTTTTGATACTTGAAATATCGTTTTTAGTTAGTTAGTTTTTACTCCTCTTCTTTGTGTGCTAATAAAACAAAACAAAACAAACCCACATTCTTATTTTATAAAATACATACAACGCACCATTGATGTATCCTGAGGTCATTGAATGTTTCGCGTCATTCAACATCAGACAACCTGTCCCAGGCGTGGTGAGTCAGGCCTTGGCTGAAACTATGTCCTGCAGCTGTATACCTTTGCTAATGCAGATGCACATTTATGATGAGGGGATTTTGGTGAGTGGGACTTTTTAGATAACTAGAGCTACTGAGATTACAAGGGGTCTGTCACAGTAAAGTCATATCTGAAGATTGAGAAAATCATTCAAGGTTTGTTTCTGGTTTAAATTAAAGACGACCTGCCATGACGTAAAACTTCTATGTCACTGTATTCGGCCTCTCGGTAAGAAAAATATAGTAGTATTTTTTTAATGCATATTCTTGAATAAAAAAGTGTAACCATGTAAGCAGCTTTTTAAAATGTGTGTTATCTGTAACAATAAAAAAAGGAGATCTTGTTGTCATATGAAGATTGTGTGAGAAAAGCAAACTTGTAGTAGTTCCTTGAAAATCCTGGCATTACTAGCTTTTTGCTTTTAGCACCAGTTGCCCTTTGTCTTTGTCTTTCTCGTCCTTTAATCTTCCTTGCCCTGTACCCAGACTGTCTCATCTTCCTTTATTCTCCACTGATTTACTTTTCTTGTTTATTTCTTCTGTTTCAGTTTGTTGCTCATCCGAACTGCCAGCAGCAGCTGCTGACTATCTGGTATGAGAACCTGCCTGGTCTGAGGCAGCAGTCCATTGGTGTGAAGTGCTGGACAGTGCTGGGAGTAACTGTAGGCCTCCCATTCCTGGCTATTGCCTACTGGATAATTCCATGTAGCAAGGTATGAAGAGATGCCTACATGCGGAAACACAATTGCAAACTACAGTTAAAATAAAACATACATACAATTTATTATTGCTGTATCTATGTGCTATTGCTTCTCAGAAAAATATTATTTTCTATTCTTGTTCCACCTATTATTTGCAGCCAACTATAGTATTTCAAACCACACTGGAAGTCTCATCATGCAGCTTATAAGCTCATTACCCACCAGGAAACACAATTCCCACTGTTGTTCTTTGTTGCTCACATGACTTTACCACAAGTTGGGAAGAATGTAAAGTTTTAGGCTCATCTTTCATTATCCTAATCTTAGCTTCATCATCATCTACTCTCAGACTGAGCTGAACTTAAAGTGTGAATGTTAATGTGTCTCTCTGCACTCTTGTGACATCCCTATCAGTGTGCTTACATGACAGTAACTGCATACTGTATGATATGCCATCTCAAATGTGCAGTATTTTTTAAGTCAATCCATATGGAAAACAAAAAGGGAAGCAGATATAGTCATGTGAAAAAGAAAGTATCTCTTTTAATTCTAAAAGTTGTTAGGTATCAGAACTTTTTAAATCATTCGGTGCCCAGTAAGTCTTAAAATTAGGGAAATCTTGGCAGTTTGCTGGTCTGGAGCATTCTTGTGTTTGCACAGTGCCAAGGGGTAAAGACATCACCACTGATCTTAGAGATGCAATTGTTACTACCCATAAAGCTAAGGTCCCCAAGCATGTTATAAGACCCTATAAGTCCGTACGGTATAAGATGGTTATTAGCATGTTCATATTTAGATATAGATATTGATAGAGACATTTTAAGCTCATGCAGTATAAAAAAGGTTTTCTTAAATAGTGTATAACATTACAGACAATTACAGATTTTTTTTTTAAATAGTTTTTTACCATTTTATGAGCTGTAGTCATCTTGATTCCATCACTGCACTTGTAACCTTTTTACAGTTTAACAGTTTGATTATAGGGCCTGGGACATTTTCTGACATTTTCTTCATTCTCCATCAAACAAATTGTAATTTCTAAAGTGACACAATATGACATCGGCCACACTCAGACACAGGAGCTGAGCAAGCGGTTATGCAGATCTGCTCATCAACCTGAATAATCCAGCACCTCATCATCACCAAGTGGTGTGTGTCTGTGTGTGTTTGTGTGTCTGCACTCAGGTTTGAGAACCTTTGAGCAGTTCATGGTAGATGTGACTGATGAATTAGTCATTTTGTACGCTGAGAGAGAGAGAGAGAGAGAGAGCGAGCACCGAATGTTAACCGTGCACGAGAAGATTGAGAGCCATCACACTTAGAGGTTATCCTCCAATCATGAGGCACTAGTCGCAAAAACCACTTGTGTCATGTTAATGTGTGTGTTTCTGTGTGCATTCACATGTGTGCATATGTGTGCATGTATGATTACATCTAATTATGAATCAATCAACTCATGACACTGCACGTGACAGTCTGACGTTTCGTGTCACATGTGAGACAGCTGAGAAAAAGAAGCAGTGCAGAGAAGCAAATAGGAGATGCACAGCTTGTAGTTGTGCTGTTACTGT
>VOQK01014473.1:26434-39028 GCA_015052645.1 Benitochromis conjunctus
AGTTTATGACCTTGATAAAGTCACCCAAACCTCTAGCACATTATCTACCCCAACAAGGTCAGAACTTCCTTTTAGCTGTATAATTGTAGTATAAATTGGTGAAACCATCTCAAAAGTGAGATATAAGTAGATCAATGTTTTTATCATGTTTTTTCAAACATGTTTCAGGAGCTATGATCATCCCTATTCTGAGTTTTTTTCTTTCACAGAGTGTTTTGCTTCATACCCTCTACCATGTCTATTCTTCACTCCCAAAGTAACCATGAGCTTTTGTATCTCCCAAACTAGATAACTATCTGGTCTTGAGGCCTCCATACAGAAAATGCCAAAGAGAAGATGGTCGTGCTCCAAAAGGTTCCACAGGGCTGACCTTCTCTGGCTTCCCCAATTCATGAAGACCTCAGCAAACAGCAAATTCTTAATAACCAAAACATAATATAAAAAGTCATTTCAGAAAGGAAAGCATGACTTATTAGATTTGTTGTAAAAACACATCATCTTAAATAGTGCATAGTGTTAAGATGAAAAAGATCAATATGAAACTGGAGGGTCATGATTACACAAATGGGCAACAGCTATTACAATAACAGGGGTACGGTGTACAGGGGTATAATTTATTATTAACCAGTGATAACAGCAAACAAAGAAACCTGGGTAAGAAAAACATACCCCTATATTGGCTCGATATTGTCAGGTGTTTTCACACCTGTGCTGTGTAGTTCATTTAACCAAATGTTTGCTGTTCCCCTTGGCACTCTGACATTTCTTATCAATTCTATGCTGATGACATTAAGTTGTATATATCTTTTAAGCCTCATCAGCTGGACGAGCTGTCCACCCTAGACCAGTGGATTAGGGATCAGCTCCCTAACAATAATTTTGTCTTAAAAGTCAACAAATTTGAGACCATGATCACAGCTCCTTCTGCTTTGTATCCCAAAATCCGTCGGGCTCGTACTTAATTATTTTTCAACCGCAAAATCCAGTGTTCAAAATCTTGGAGTAATATTTGATTTCTCTCTGGGTTTTGACTTGCATGTAAAATCCATTTCTGTTTTTCTCATTTAAAGAACATTTCTAAATGATGAATTATAGTCTCTACAGCAGAAATAATTCATGCATTTGTGTCATTGCATTTAAACTATTTTGATACCTTCTTTACCGGCTTAGATAAATTATCTCTTTCATGTCTCCAAGTGATTCAGAATGCTGCAGCCAAACTATTACCACAATCCAGCAAACCAGCTCACATCATTTCTATTTTGTACTCCTCACAGTGGCTTCCAGAAGTCATTTTAAAATTGTTGTTCTCGCATAGGCGCACTTAACAGCCAGGCTCCAGACTATTTATTCCAGCTTCTTATCAAGAACACTGCTGCACTGCTAGTCTTCGATCATAAGCTCAGAATCTGCAGGTTGTTCCGCCCATGAGACAGAAGACCAGGGGGACAAAGCTTTTCAGTCAGTGGCACCAAGACTTTGTAACAGTCTACCAATTACATTTAGCTGACTCTAAAAAAAATGTTGTTACATGTTGCTACATTTATTGATTTTAATTTATTCTGTAGTTCAACCTTCCTTTGGATTTTTTTTATAGCATTTAATTTTCTTTCTTTGCTCTAATTTCTTGTGACCTGCTTTGTGCTTTGTGACCACATATCTGTGAAAGGTGCTTTATAACTAAATGTTACTCACTTAGTGCAATTCATTTGTGCACAAGTCATTTGTGCACATGGATTTGAACCAAAACGAGCATGCCAAGACCCTTTTGATGAGGTTTAGCTCTGGTTCCAAAAAACTTCAGGCATTTCATGTATAGTGAGAATGTGATCCAGCCTCAATCTGACCCAGCTACAAGGACTACACCGAGGCTTTCCTGTAGTCAGGTACGTTTTGAATTCTGGGATGCATCAGAGTGCCGTACGTGTAGAGTATGCAAACTGTAACAATAAAAGGAAATTTTCCAAGTGATCCACTTCTCCAGAACACAACACCTTTTTTTGTATGAACTTCAGTTGACTTCAATAGACACATCTGCCCAGTAGGGAAGTGAATGCTCTCACGGGGTTTATAGTGGTAAATTTTGATTAATTTGGAATTTTCTCTGTGTGAAAATATGCCAAACCAAGGGAAAAGGTTTACAAACCTGTGCACTGTTTCTGAAAAGAAATGAAATATAGGTGAAAAAATGCCCAATTATAGCCCTAACTGGGACAGGATCAGATAGATGCCACAAACTCCCTCTAGATGAGAGGAGACTATTATGATAGGTGCTTTTGGCCCACAATAATTCTGTAACCTGGCACCATTAATTGACAAACCTTTAAGCGCCTTAAAAAAAATGGCAGTATCCTTTCATAAAACTCACATGCTCAGGTTTGCCCTTTCCTGCTGTAACCTTTTTCTAGGTCTGCCTAGCCAGGGCAAGTAGCGGCTTTGTCAAGAAAATGTTAATAAAGTTGGCTTTTGTGTGAGTCTTGGCTGAGTTTCCCTTGAATTTTACCCTGTTGGATACTGGATGTGGCTTTTACAAAATACATATTTCAGTGCAATTATGTTTCCCCAGTGACAAGCAGAGAAACACAGGAATAGACAGTGGTCCAATAAAAAAGCCTTTAGCTGGCATGTTGTAATACTACACAGTTTATGCTTTACAATGCATGCATATTTTATCTAGCGTGATATGATGCCTCTCTGTACAAGGAGACTTATCAAGTACCTTCAGTCAAGTCATGATCTTTACCACTAACACACAAACTGCAGTTTATCTGCTTCTGTCACACAAAAGTATATTCACTGTCAAGAAGCAGGCAGTCATGTTACAGATTTGTAATGAGCAAAAAAATATTAATATTAAAATAATAAAAGGTATTCTTTTTGGAACCTGAAACTACCTTTTATTCATTTATAAAGAAAATAAATTTAAAATCAATGTAGATAGAAAGCTGAAGCCCTTTACACAAACTATGTGAACTGTACTTTGTGAGAATGCCGTATGATACTTTTGCTATAAGTACCTGAAATTTACTACAACAGTTCAGCCTGTACCATGTAGTTTTCTAGCCTGTACCATGTAGTTTTCTTTTTATTAAACACTTACACTGGTTACATTTACAGTATAAACTTTATGCTATTATCGACTGTTGCCTGTCCATTTGTTTTCTACTGTTGCAACAGTTTTCACAAAACTGAGTCAGGGTGAGCTCACAACTTTAAAGCTTCAGAAACTTAAAAATGTAGAAGAGCTACGAGTGATATGAGTAAGCTTGTTGTTAGCGTCTCGTTTTCAACCAGTGCACTGTTTGGTCGTCAGTGTAACCAGAGTTCAAAGAGAACGTTAACAGGAATTATCCAAATCTGTTTCCTGGCACCCAGTTCTGGACTTTCAGAGCAGAGATATAATCCAAAAAGCCAAAATCTCTAATATTTTGACCCAAAATGCCTCCATTCAATCTGGCATACTATGATAAAGAGCAGGTCAAAGACAACTGTGATTAAGTCCACCTAACAAGCCCTTCAGATCTCTATTGAGGGTTTCTAGCTTTTCACAACTCACATTCTTGACGGCACTCTGAACAGATCATAGGTTAGCTATCTGTGTAATTACTCTAATAATTCCAAATCTGTGTGTCAAACCACATATAAACAGGAGGGAAGCTGAAAGAGTAAGTAAATAATAAATACATTTTGTCAGTGTTAATTTACCAGCTCACAATCATTTCCAGATGTGCTAAACTAGTTCATGATGTTTATTTTTTCCACTATATCCACTGACTTTAAAACCTTAGTGTCTGACAAGATCCTTCAATCAGAAAACTGTGGTAGAAATAAGTCTCCAGCTTGCTGTGACTCATGCTGTACACACAGAGTCACAACGTGGTGCTGCACCACGTTGACATGAGTCAGTTTTGGGAGATTCAACTTGAGCATATATTAAAAAATGACCTACGCTTCACCATTTTATATGTTGTGTTTATACCAGATTTAGTTAAATTTTGGATTTAAGTGATGTGAAAATGAAAGCCTTCTGCTTTTATTTGCATTTGTAGCAGAATTGGGGCACATTTGAATGCCATGGAGACCAGACCAACAGATTGATGCTTTTTTGCAGTTGCAGTGCTACAATCAGAAAAAAGGATGGAGTTACTTTAATACCACAGAAGCTTGGAGCAGGTAAATCTTGTGAAGATTCAGCAGAGATGCATTTTAAGATACAGCCCACCAAACTGAGCCAAACTGATGACACATGAGCTGTTTTAGGACAAAAATTCTCATATAAACTTGCCCTTGACTTTCTAATCTGCTGAAACCCAAACATGTGTTAAACACTACATAGTCTTCCCTGTCCAGAAAAATGCAGTATCAAATAATCCTCTGTGTCACATTGGCAGAGCAGTGGTTTACCATAATCCCAAGACATTGGCTCTACACCAGGTCACCGTGGAGGGGTACGGCTCTAATCCAAGGTCACTTTTTTCAACCACGTCTGTCCAAGCTCATCATTACGTTACATAATGTTCACTTTTTTAGATAGTGGCACCGCAGAGCTTTTAGGAGTTGTGTGTATCTTTATTTGGAAGTTTTGTTAAGCAATGCATCCCCAAATGAAATGGTCTGCAAGGGAGCTAAAATCCATTTATTGCAAAGCTGATGAATAAAAAATAAATAATGATAAAGGGGGAAAAAAAGAAACCAGAATGTAATCTTCCTAGAGATTTTCTGTCTGAGGGGAGCCTGAACAAAGATCAAAAGACTGTGCTGTAAAAAACAGATAAACAAACAAATAGGTAATGCAAGGATAAAAAGTAAACTGCATGTGGATACAAATGCAGTATTTCCACAGTGAGGAAAGGCCGCAGTACACAAAGTAATTAAAAATAAGAAGCAAAATGATCCTGTCCTACAATATAAACTTACAAAGGTTTTGTTCATTTGTTAATGTTAATTATTGATATAAGGTAACTTCCCATAGTCACTTATTACATGATGTTCATAATAAAATGCAGCTCCAACCTGTGTTGCTAAAATTGAGAAATACTAACCATCCCAAATGTGTGAATTAATATAAAACATTCATATGTAATAAGCATTTTATGTCCTCATATTTCAATTTCTGAATACAATAAATAATGTGGTCATTTTTAAATAGTAGTGATGGTGGGAGGGGAGACAAAGTATGCAGGTTGTCAAAGCCTAATTTTAGCCTGATTTTACATATCACAACATAACAAAATGAATGAATCTAGTCCTTACTGGGTTTTAACATGACTTAAATACAACCTCTGATGAACAAAAACACATGGCATATTACGCCATTGGTTACTTAACATAAACTAAACCAGAATGCAGAAGCAGTGTATAAAACACTAAGTACACCCTATGACTTGTAGAACTACATTTTGTAGCAGTAACTTGAAGTTTTCTGTTTGACTTTTTTAGTCTCTCACATCGTTGTGGAGAAATTTTGAACAACTTTTGTTGTAGTTTTGCTGCTTTGCTTGGGATCATTATCCTGCTGCATGACCCAGTTAGGATCTACTTCTGTGGGGCATCGACTCAATGATTGCAAGCTGCCCAGGTGGCGTGGCTGCAAAAGAAGCCCAAATCATCACCCCTCCACAACTGTGCTTGACAGTTGGGGTGTGGTGTTTGTGCTCATATGCTGTGTTTGGTTTCCACCAAATGTAGTACATTATGGCTGAAGATCTTAACTTTGGTCTCATCTTTTCAAGGACATTGTTCCAGAAGTCTTGTGGTTTGTTCAGATGCAACTTTGTAAACTTAAGCTGTGCCGCCATGTTATTTTCTCCTGGCAATCCTTTCAAAGAAACCTACTTGTTCAGTCTCTTTCTAAGTTCATTAATTTGAATATTTAAAATGCTCTCTCAGCATTTCACAGACTTGGGGTGAATTTGCTGTGATGTCCATTGATGGGAAGATTCACAACTGTCTTGAATGTGTTCCACTTGTGAATGATTTCCCTCACTTTGTGTTACTTACGCAACCAGAGCAATGTACGTTCTTGGTGTTTCCGGGCAGACACTGAGCTATTACATCCTACACACACCTTCCAGCAGTAAGAAATCATCAGGTAATGACTCAGTGTGACCCACTGAATCCCTTCACAAAGAAAATAATTAAGGATTTAGTGAATCTGAAGAAATCATTGTGAATAGGAGACATTGTTGAAAATCAATACCGAATGGCCGTGATCTTCAAGCTTTCCGACAGCAGTGTATTAAAAACACACTTTATTATGTTGCTTGGGCTCAGGAACTCTTCTCAAAACACTTGTCAGTAAGCATAGCTCATTGCCTTATCCACATATAAAATTGAACTTCTACCAAGTTCTATGCCGTTGATGTGGGAAACTGTGGGATGGCCTGAAGAAGCAAATATGAAACTCTCATTGCCACATCCTTACATGTGGCTTTTTATAAGAACATAACAGATAGCGTCCATGATGATACTGGAAAAAATGAGTGCACATGCTTTTTAACTGGCAATTTCATTTTAATGGAGAGAGACAGAATAGCAGTCAATAAACCTTCTGCCTCACATAGATTGGTTGTGTGTCCTTGTGTATCAATTAATCAATTACAGATACTTCTGATCTCCACTCATATGTATAAAACATCTGTCCACAGAATCACTCTCTTTTATTCCAACTTCTCCACCACCATGAGGAAGACCAGAGAGCTGGCAAAGGACATCAGGGACAAGGCTGTAGACCTGCACAAGGCTGGAATGGATTACAAGATCATCAGCAAGAAGCTCGTTGAGAAGGTGACAACTGTTGGTGCGGTTATTAGGAAATGGAAGAAATATAAAATGATCGTAAATGGTAAATAGACTGATTCTTATATAGTGCTTTTCTACTCTCCCGGAGCACTCAAAGCGCGTTATGCAACATGCCACATTTAGCCATTCACACAAACACTTTCTTCTATGCATTGCTTTCTAAGTAACATTCACAATCTGATGGATGCATCAGAGAGCATCTTGGGGTTACATCTTGCCCAAGGATGTTTGGTATGCAAACTGGGGGAGCCAGGGATCGAACCTCCAACCTTCTGATCAGCAGCTGACCTGCCCTACCTCCTAAACTACTGGTCTGCAAGATTTTGTCTCATCAGCCCAAAACTACAGGGGAGAAGCTTGTTAATGATCTGAAGGCAGTTGGGACCACAGTCACCAAGAACACCATTGGTAACAGCCTCACAGTCAAGCATGGCGGTGAAAACATTATGCTTTAGGGTTTTTTTTCTACTAAGGGGTACAGAACAACTGCCCCGCATAAAGGGGCCAACGGACAGGGCCATGTACAGCAAACTCTTGGATGACAGCCTCCTTCCCTCAACCAGACCACTGCAGATGGGTCTTCCAGCATGACAATAATATACTGAAAGAATCATGGTGCCAAACTGGTCTATATATACTCCACAACTGACAAAACTGAACTCTTAAGCAGCTGACATCCTATGTCATACAACAGGAAAATATTTTATATTCACAACAATTTGTGTCATACACTCACAAAGGCTTTTATGTTAAAAGAACAAATGAAGCAATTGTAAAGATGGCTGTGTTCCAAATAATACTAAATTATACTTTCTCCCAAGTGTCCAAACAGTACCATATCCTAAGAAGGCATGAAGGCATCTTTTCTTTATCCTCATCACTCATTTAAACCAATAGCTGGTTGTTAATGAGAACATATAATTGCTTTTAGCTCAGCTTTGAAGAATATGATACACATTGACCTTTGCTTCCTCTCAGCTTTTTTGATGTTAAATTACTCTCAGGCTGATTCAGTTTTTCGTTCCGTGTTTTTAGAACGGCAGCAATGCAAATAGACAGCAGCTAGAAGTGCAATTAGATCTACCCCTTAAGACAGCACATTATATTGGATTTCTTCTGCACTCCTAATGGGATAAAATTGTTTTTACCTCCTAACCATTAGTACTGTACAGCTCATATTGCAAATGTTCACCCAGTAGTCAGAAATACTGTACAGGAAGTAGAACTGTGTGAGTTGTGCTACAAGCTCTGAAATTCCTTAGGCTGAACTTTTTGCTCCTCAGTAAAAAATATCACATGTAGTATGTCCTGTAAAGTTTAACGAAATCTTTGGACTCTCTCCTATAATGGATATGCTGTGAAATTTAGTTCAGAAAAGTCATCTAAATTTTTTTTAAACTTTTTTTTTTTTTGAAAATCCTTCTGTGGGAGTCCAAAGAAATCAATAAGAATGTGTGCAAGCTAAAGTAAGAAGGGCCTACGGACTGTACTGCCGATACTGCCTACATGGATTTCTGTTGCTGTGACTCACTCAGTAATGCTCTTATATTCCCGTGTAGCCTCAGACAGCGCTGATCAGCACATCAGCACTCCTATTTATGCCGATGCGCACCCCTTCCAGTGCTTTTCTTTCTGTTGTGTGAGTTGTGGCATCCAGCCACGAAGGACAACTCATGAAAGCAACTGTTTGTATATTGATGACTAACGTACAGTCAGTACAGTCTTTAAATACAATGATTCTGCACCAAAGAGTTTCAACACATCTGAATCCCTGTCACACGAAGCACCTTTAGAAATGTAGACTGCGTGAAGAAGAGGCTCAGGTTACACCCCGACTACAATCAAAACCATTCAAAATAAAACACATCCTCCTCTACAGTCCCACTGTTCGACACACAAGAGAGCCAAACACTTCACATCGTGATAAATGGTCGCACAGTTCTAGATAGCATAGAATAAAGCATCTGTGTTAATAAACACTTTATTGGGCCCTATATCAATTCAGCCCATCCAAAGTTGTGTTACTTTATGCCGCACTCTCTCACCAAATAACAAATGGGAGCTGAGCTTTAACAAATTAATCTGGTCTGTAGATGAGAGGGAGTTTGTACATAATGAATCACACTGCCACCCACAAAGCAGACTCACACAAACATGTGCACTGAACAATTTGAAAAGGCACACACACACACACGCAAAATAACACACACACGGAAGATGAAAAGAGCAATGGGGTGCCCTTGGGGAGAGGGCCAACATGGCTGTTGTGGCGCGTGTTCAATAGATGACTCAGCCCATGTGAAAACACAGACACGTGTATTTTTATTTTTTGTTTCCCAACAACTAAATTAACTGTGTTATTACCTGTGAATAGCTGGGTTCATCACAGTACAAATGCCTGGGGTGTAGCTGATGTAGGGAGCATTGTTACTGTGGTCTCTCCTGGCTTCTATTGCAGATGCAAATGAATAAAATGTTATTAGATGAACACAGTCTGTCTCTTGAGCTGCTGTTAAAATGACAAACTGCATGCCGTACTGGCTATTGCTAACTTATATTAATTCTATGATTTAACTTAATGAAAGGCCAAAATTAAACTTAGGCATTGTTTGATTTGCAAGCTGGTGGGGAATCAGGCTTTGTCACAATAACTCCGAGCCAGATATTATTTCTAAGGGGGAAGAAGCATGACTCTAATACTGTTTTGTGTCTACAATGCTTCTGAATATATGAATAATGTATTTTCAGATTCATACTTTCAGCATTTGTGCACTGCCCTCCAAAGTCCATCTATCCTTAATCTTCTGCTTATCCATTTCAGGGGTAGGGCTGGAGCCTATCCCAGCTATCATAGGACGAGAGGCAGGGTACACCTTGGACAGGTCGCCAGTCTCTCACAGGGCTAACACAGAGAGACAGACAACCATTCGTACTCACAGGCACACCTTTGGGCAATTTATATTCATCAAATAACCTAACCTGCAAGTCTTTGGACTGTGGGAGGAAGTCAGAGTACCCATGCAAACATGAGGAGAACATGCATACTCCACAGAAAGGCACCCGAGTCTAACTAAGGACCTTCTTGCTGTGAGGTAACAGTGCTAACCACTGTGCCACCGTGTTGCCGTCCAAAGTCTACTACAATAATTTCATTTATTAAAATAATAAGCATCATTGCAATAAAAATTGCTTTCTTGTCTTTAGGCTCTAGCTAAAGATTGTACAAGTTATTATGGTCAATACTCAAAAACATTTCAGTGTTTTGAGTTTCATTTTTAAATTTTATTAATTATCAAAAGATGAACAGCAGTTTTGCAAAAAGCTGAGGTTTAAAAGGATTTAGATTAATTAGGAAAAATAAAAATTGAATAGCCAAACAGTGTTCATAGATGGTGCAGTTTCAAAAGGTATGCATTAATCAACCACAACACATTCCTGTTTTTTATTTAGTTCCAAGTTATTTAACTATAGCAACCTCCAGGGCTGGAAATTGAAGGCAACAAAAATGAATTTCCAAAAACTGCCATTTAGCAATGGCCGCAAAGCAAGTCACCATGGATACCAATGTTCAAAACCAATGTTCAAAAATGTATATGGTTAGAAACTGGTACATTTTTGTGTTATATTTTCATGTTTAATTCCCATGTTGAAATTGTATTAATGCTTTAAAAGTGGCTGATTTATGGGACAGATGCATGATTACCTGGTTACTAGACACTAGATACTACACTATCTGATTGGCTTCATTTCTGCCACTATAAGTCACTGAACTGGACCTGTTATTTTTATTTATGCTTTACAATTGATAGCTTATGGTTTCCAGTTAAGTTAATAATAATAACAGACGATCCAAAAGACCTGTTCTTCATTTCTTTCAAATTAGTGATGTTCTAGCACTTTATTCATATTTCAATGAATAATTAGTAATCTAATTACTAATCTATCTCACTTCTTACTTCTAAAGACTAGAAAGAACCCTGTCAAACTTAATGATGCAAAACAGTAGTCTTCAAATTAATGGGTGATGTCACAGAGGATGTGTGCATCCTTTACATAATGTGCTATGAAAAAGCATTTGTTCACTATATGTCTTATTGGTCATTGTCACTTAAAGGTTTCACGTAATCAAACAAATTCAAACAGTCAAACAAGTTCTTTTTTCTCCTCTTTCCTCATGTATTGTGTATTTCCATTGTTTTTTCGTACCTCTCTGACCTGTCTTCCCAATGTTATGTTGTGTATTCTATGTATGGTCAGATGGGGTGCTCATCATGGCGCCGGATCCGTCTGGCAGCCTTTAAAAGAATTTCCCTGGGGATAAATAAAGTTTTATCTAATCTACTCTAATCTAAATTTTAATATTAGACAAAGCTACCCCAGATAAATAAAAAATGCAATGAACAACAGTGACAGCCAAAATCCACAACTGGAGGAAACTTGAAACAGTGGTGAACCTTCCCAGGTGTGACCGAGATACCAAAATTACTCCAAAATGTTTACGTGATATCAACAACTCATCCAGGAGGTCACATTAGAACCCGATGCAACATCTAAAGACCTTCAGGCTTTACTTACCTCAGTTAAGGTCAGAGTTCATGGTTCAACAATAAGATAGACAAACAAACAAAATGACACCGCTGATTAAGACGAGCACAAAGGTTTGTCTCTGCCAAAGTACATGTTGATGATTCCCCCAAGAATTTGGGGAAAATATTCTGTGAACGGGCAAAACAATAGATATGGGTTTGAGTCCTGTTACATCTGACTACAACTAACACAGCATATCATAAAAAGAAAATCAAATCACCAAACATGGTGGTGGTAGTGGGATGGTCTAAGGCATGTTTTGGTGCTTAAGGTTAACTTGCTTTGATTGATGGAATTCTGCTGCCAGAAAAAGCAGGATGACATGACTTCATGTCATGAAGTTAAGTGCACTTGGGTTATATAGCTGGACACGAGAAACTAAAACTCTGAATACCTCCACACCCCCGCCCCCACCCGAGAAAAAGAGGGTTTTGGAGTGACCCGAACATCACAGATTGGGATGTTTTGGTATGGTCTTAAACAGACCGTTCGTGCTTGAAAACCATCCACGGTGGCTGAATTAAAATAAATCTGCAAACAAGAGTGGGTCCAAATTCCTGTACAGCGACGTGAAGTCTCATTGCCAGCTATCACAAATGCTTGGCTGCAGTCTTTGCTGCCAAGGCAGAAAATGACTTTTTCACACAGGACCAGGCAGGTTTGGATACCTTGTTACTTAATAAATTTAATCATCATTTAAAATCTGCATTTTGTATTTACTTGGGTTATCTTGGTCTAATATTAAAATGATATTATACTAAAATGTATTTGATGACCTGGAACATGTAAGTGGTACAAATATGAAAAAAACTAAGAAATTTTGAATTATGAAGGGTGAAAATATTTTTTCACAACGCTGTGCACTCTGCTGAGACATTATATTTTATACAAAGCAAACCTAATGCATATTGGTCTTAACCTATTTGCTACCGCTGTAACCAATTGGTTCTCCCACAAATACACTGGGACCATCATTCACCACCAATGTTACTTTAGTCCTGCAATGTTCAATAATGCATCATGAGGATTCCAGTAATGCACTTATATTTGGCTAGCTACATTAAGTCTGTTTAAGGAAGCCAGATGGAGCCAAGCAGCACCTAATCAGTATCTCACAGAGAGAGAAGTATCAAATTCTTACATCTAAGAACATCTGACAAATGCATTTTAGGTATTTTGTGGCATGGCACAAAATGATTTATTAAT
>VOQK01014473.1:43866-62538 GCA_015052645.1 Benitochromis conjunctus
GAACTGACACAGACTTCAACACAGCCTCAGGCAAGACTTGTCATTTCTTTAAGTAGTCTTTAGGAATAGTTCTCCAGGCTTCCTGAAGGACATTCAAAGCTCTTCTTTGGATGTTGGCTGCCTTTTTGTTCTGTTCTCTGTCAAGATAATTCCACACTGCTTCAACGATGTTGAGGTCCACGCTCTGGGGAGGCCAATCCATGACTGATAGTCTTCCATACTGTGTTTTTCTATCAAAGTATGCTTTTACTGCATTGACAGTGTGCTTGGCATCATAGTCAGGCTGACAAACGATGCTCACAGTATTGCGTGTTTGTTTTATAGTCTGGTACGTTTATGTGTTCAGAATTCCATCAAACTATGACAAAACCTCCACCGTGTTTTACAGATGGCTGTAGTGACTGCTGTACCTCTCTCCTTACCTCTTCTGTACATAATGTTGTTGATTTGAACCTAAAATTGTAAAAATTGGATATATCACTTCATAAGACATGTTCACACTGACCTTCAGTCCAGTTCTTGTGTAATTTGGCACACCTAAGCCTTTGACCACATCAGTAAAATGAGTGTACTGAAACTGAGTGAACAAGCTTTGATTGACCTGCTCAAGACCACTTTACAAACAAATACAAGAAACTCTGACTCCTTGGAAGCAAAATACAAAGATATGAGCGGTGGCTCAAGACTTAACCTCAATACTGTATATGTTTAGTGATCTATAAAACAACAACCTACATCATAACACATTCTATGAGTTTAAATTGCTTTAAAATAAGTCTCAATATGCAAAGCTTTTCTGTAATGCAAAACTCTACAAAAACTCTACAGGGGCACCACGTAGAAACTTCCAGTCCATATTAACGACACATTAAGAAATCCAAAAGCAGTGTTTTCCTTTATCTAGTAAAGTATATATTATCTTTCAGACGCTGCTTTCTGAAACTGTTTGAAAGGCATTTAGAAAATATCTGGAGGCAAAATTTGTGATGCTTGACCTCTCTTCACAGCTTCCTGATCATCAGTAATATTTACACAAACACATTTGCAACCCCAAAGTCATAAAATACTTCTTTTCCTGATAAATTATGAATGAGATGTGGCCCATGAATTTAGCCAAGAGCCATTCCCATTTCATATCAACTTCCATCCACAGTTCAGACTCCACATGCTGAAAGAGCCATAAACAACAACAGATGCAAAACTCTGCAGGATTCCTTGTTTAATCATACAATATGGCTCCAACTACACAAACAACGGGGCCCACACATACGGTGACTGCCACGCACACCTACACATACAAAACAGTGTCTGATGGGAGTTCGGATCAGAGTCAAGGTAGACCATATAAAGACTACTGGTGGGTAAATATTTGTTTTGCTATCCTCTTGCTGCACTGTCTAGCTTGCTGTATTTACTGTAGGATCTAAAATGCATTAACATGTTCATACATTGTCTGGTTTTCACATGGCAACAATTAAAGGAGCAGCTAAACCATTATGCCTGAGAACAGCTTCTTAATATGAAAGCAGGTGAGACTTACAATAAACAGACACAGTGGAGGGGTGGTTGATATTAACTTTGGATTCAGTTGATCAGGATTTATAGTGCAATGAGGTTTCACACAGGATCTCTGAGCACTTTACAAGCTGGCAGAAAATGTATGATCTCCCACTGTACTGTACTATACTGCAAAATGTCAAACCTCACTTGTTTCTTTTTAACAAGATCAGTGCTCATAACTCTTGAAACGTAACATTTTCACAAGCCAGTTTGCTGTGTTTAATGTAGTTGTAACCCCGTTAGCACTTTCACATTACTTTGCAGTAAAAAGAGTTAAATTAAGAAAGAGGGGGAAAAAAAGCCCTCAGTCTTTTTACTGGGTTCTGGATTTTGCCTTTACATTCAGGAGGACATTAATCTTGCAGTTGTCCAAGGTAATAATGAGTTTCTTTAATGTAGTCTCGAGTTCCCTTTACCTTGAGAAATACATTCATCAGTGAGTCTACACATACAAGCGTGTCGGTTTTCTGACAGGTGTTCAGACTAAGTTGAAAACCAAGAGCGGTTCTTTCTCTGGGTGTCTTCTTCTGGTTGCTGGCGTACATGTATAGTGATATTTTGATCTTCATTTAAGGAGATTGTCATTTTTGTATTGATAAAAGATCAAAATGAATGGTAAAAAATGAAAGTGCTTCTTCTAAAGTAGCCACATTTCAGAGCACTTCGCTCTCAGCTTGCTGGTTTTCTTGTGGTTTGTAGAGTTTTCAAAAGTAAAATGGGAGGGACCCCTCTTCTGTGGAATCAGCTCCCAGTTTGGATTTGGGAGACAGACACACTCTCTGCTTTTAAGATTAGGCTTAAAACTATCCTTTTTGATAAAGCTTCTAGTTAGTGGTGGATCAGGTGACCTTGAATCCACCACTAGTCATGCTGTAATAAGCTTAGACTGCTGAGAGGGAAATGCTCAGTGCATCCCATGATACACTGAACATTTCCTCTTCACTCACCTGTTTTCACCTCTTTGCATCTTTTCTCTGTGTGTTCATACAACACTACAGTTTTTAATTATTACCATTTTTTTTAAAACTCTGGCTCTCTCTCTCTCTCTTTGTTTTCCTTTTGTCCGGTCTCTCGTTGCTCTCTTCTCCCTCCCTCAGCTTGGCTCTGCAGGTGGTTCCTTCCTGTTAAAATGGAGTTTTTCCTTCCCACTGTTGCTAAGTGCTTGCTTATTGACGCTGTCTGATTGTTGGGGCTTTCTTCTAATACTATAGGGTCTTTTGTTCATAATATAAAGTGCCATGAGGTAATTGTTGTTGTGAATTAGCCCTATATATATAAAACAGAATCAAATTTCATTTATTTCCTGTCCAATGAATTGACGTTGTTTGCCTTATCCTTTCCTTAAGATCATTCAACAACCAACAGATTTTAACAGTCATGGGCCCTCGATTCATTTCATTGTCTCTTTTGTTTTGAAGTGCTAATGATCCACAGAACAAAAGACTTACAAAAAATTTCAGCACATTGGGATGTAGCGGTGTTGCTAAAGCAAGTGCCACAAATTGGCTCTCACATTCAGGCTTTCATCCACACAGTATTGTGTGTCTGCATGCAACAAGTATGTAATAGGCTTAACAGATCACAGCTGAAAGATCCTTGGTCAAGAGCCTAAGCCAGTCTTGAAGGCAATTACAAGCACAATGCCTTCACACAACATGTAAGCAAGACGGACAGAAAGAGGATTAGCCGGGGGAGGCGGGGGTGGTGATAGTTAAAGCTGTCATTGTTGAGACTCTCTGCATCGGTCTCGTGTGGATGTAGAAAGGGGAGATTGATCATTTCAATATCCAAATCGGGATCTGAAAGGCAAGAAACATGGGTAACACACCAGCCCAAAGTTATTTTAGCCCTGACAGGTGATGAGTTTCCCTCAGGCACATACAATAGGCAGACCTGTCAAGCTCTATATCTCATCTCTGTTGCTTGTCAAAGCAATTTTCCCCAACTACAGGTGGGACAGTCAAAAACATTTTCCACATCTGCATTTTGCACACACCTGCCTTAAAGGTTTATAAATGTAACACTGACATGGTGAAACCTTCAGCAGCATACTAGGATAGGGCAAATACAGGTTAGAGCATTAAAAAGCAGTAAATTACTGTATTTGCATTTTTTTCTAAATGGAGCAAATCCTCCAACCTAGTCAAGGCATTGAGCTCAAGCTGCATTGCTTTAGACATGCCTCACTCTCCTGACATGATATACCAAGCATACCATCTCAATTAGTTGGTCTATTTAAGCAGCTAAATTTCCCATCTCTCCATCACTCGTCTGACACACTCTGTCAGTGCATTTCTGCCTGCTGTTTCAAAACCCCTCTACCTTCAGCATCTGCCTGTCCCTGCACCTCTGAGCTCCATGGGGATATTTACTCATCACTCCCCAATTACTGTATGCATCATAACCGAGGAGCTCGAAGCGCTCAGAGACTACACAGCCAAACACAACTATATTCTCCTGCTGTAATAAATAATTTTAAATGTAGTTTGCCCAACTGGACTGACAAAAACCAGCTGAATCAGAGTCTTGAAACCGTCTCCTCATAAAAAAGTAACCCAATTTTATAAAAAGGCATTTTAAAATTCATAGAGAAATCCAACTTCCCCAAAAAGATTTTTTTTTATCTGCATAATAAAAAAAAAAAGAAAACCAATTTCTGGCAGCACTGTTTAAACATGAGTTATTGATGAAATTCAGTGATGGCTAAACTGCTTGTCTTTCCCTACCTGATGTCATAAACTGAGAAAAACGAGCTGGAGTGCAGAACCCAAACGAGGACCACAGAGAATGATTTTACTTTCACGTTCTTTATTTACACGTCCAGTGTTATGTGCGAAGACGAAGAAGCAAAGGGAGTGGCTGTAAATCACTCCGGTCTTAGAGGAGGTGCAGGCTACAGGGAGAGACAAAAGATAGATGGAGTCCTAGTGGATGCTAGGGATACTGCTGGCATACATGTATCATAATATTTTGGTCTTTATTCAAGGAAATTTGCATGGTGGAAAATACTCACTCTAAAGTAGCCACATTTCAGAGCACTCCTCTCTCAAAAGATTCAAAAGTAAAATGGGAGGCAGAGCTTTCAGCTCTCAGGCTCCTCTCCTGTGGAGCTAGCTCCCAGTTTGGGTTTGGGAGACAGACACTCTTTCTGCCTTCAAGATTAGGCTTTAATTTTTTGATAAAACTTATCATTGGGACTAAATTAGGTGACCCTGAATCTTCCTTTTGTTGTGCTGCAATAGGCTTAGGCTGCCGGGGGGGCTTCCTCCTTTGACATACCAACCTTCTGCATCCACCGCTACATCCACGAAGCTTCTTTGTGATCCTCCTCTTTTCCTTCTGCCTGGCAGCTCTATATCCAGCATCCTTTGTCCAGTATATCCACTATCCCTCCTCCACATGTCCAAACCATCTCAGTCTTACCCTTCTTTGTCTCCAAACCGCTCAACCTGACTTGTCCCTCTGTCCCCTCCCAGTGAAAATCTTAGCATCTCTGCCACTTCCAGCACAGCCTCCTGTCTTCTTGTCAGTGCCACCGTCTTTAAACCATACATCATAGCAGGTCTCACTACATTCTTGTTAGCCTTCCCTTGCAGTCTTACAGGCTTTATGTTTTATGGATTAAATACAAACGAGGGTTAATTATTGAACACTAAGGGGCTAGTAGGCAGATTTTGTTTATGCTAAGCTAACTGGCTGCTGGCTACAGCCTTACATTTTATGGATAGATGTGACAGCGCTATTAATCATGTTGTGCAATTCTCTGCCAGAGAGGGAATTTTTCTCTAAAGGTATTTAAATTTGTGATTCTAATTCAAACAGCATGGAGCAAATTATGAATTGCATTGACCAATGATGGATTAAACATTGTGTAAAATTCAGATTTGAAGGTCATCGGGTTCGAAAGAAGCGCAGCATTTTAGAAAACAAAAATGATGCATACCTACATCAAGCGCCACACAGGACCCAAGCTGCAGAAACCTCTTCATTTCTTCATAACATGGGCTATAGGGAATTTTAGCCACGGTGTGTGCCAGTTTGCATCAAACAACCATTCTGTGTTTTCCACTAATCTCTTTCCAAATGAAAATGAGTTTACTGTCACCTGAGAATAGAGGTGTCCCTTTACTGTGAGGAAAGTTTCTTTTAATTACACAGCACATTGACACATGCAGTTTCGACAAGGACGGAGGGTTTAGATGCTACAAACACACTGAGTGGTGTAGTGCCAGCATGTATCTGGGGATCACTTACGGCCCTGGCTTACAGTAACTACCTCATAATGTTGGAGAGAGACACGGAGACAGAGCAGTGAATACCAGTGCCAGGAAACATTTTCAGACAACAGTTTGGCTGTGTTTTTATCTCCTCTTGTTCTCTGCGTCAATGCATCTGTAAAGCATTGTTTAAAACAACAAGGGGAACAGACCAGACGTGTTCTGGATGGTGTGCAGAAGCCGATCTGCCATTTTTTAAATGGGTGACACTTCTTGTTCTCACAGATTTGCCGCATGTCTTCATCTTAAAGTGCTGCTCAGACAATTTGATGGTGTCACTTTGAGTCTTGAACTTGCCTGAATTGTTGTTTATATATATATATTTTATTTATTTATATTTTTAGAAGAATCTGTTAAGAGAAATATAAAATGGTTATATGAAATTACCCGTAGTTTTATTAGCAATAATGTCCTCCTTGAATAAATGTGTTTACAGAAGATGATTGCATTTTATTTCATTTTCTGGTTACAGACTAGGCCAAACTGATTAATTAACTGAGCACCTCACCATTAATTAGTTGGCAAAACACTGCCTAGTTATCACGACTTAGGATTAGTGTACAATATCTTATGAAGATAATGGTAATAAAATAGGCTGTCCTGAGACGTTAACACAATAAAACAGAAAAGCATAGGAACAGAAAAACAGAAGCCAGAGACATCTATGGGAAAAAGTAATACAGTAAAATTTAGGTATGCATGTGCAGTGGATACAGGAGTGATGGCACCAAGTACTGAGGCATCCCTCTATAAAGCCTGACAGGATAAAAAGGACTGGCAGGTGAGCTGGCAGACGCTCCCATGAGATATACAGAACTCTTCAATATCTACATTTGCCTTGATCGTCCTGCTCCCCTCGTCCTTAATCTTACCTTCACACCTTTATGTCAGTCTCTCTACCTGTCTGTCTCGCTTTATTCTCTCTGCCTCTCAGCAGGTGCCCACGTCAACCCCCCCGCAGTCTGCCTTTCAGCAAGGCAGCCCCACGTTCATTTAGAGCTGGTGGTAAGGCTTGGTTCGAAAGGAGAGCAAAGACAGGTGCTCTAAATGTCAACATTTACTCTTTGCCAGCAGAAACACTATTGATTACCCATGATCTAACCTGAACTAGTATAGAGGAACCTACTATATTGTCTATGGAAGGGACGTGCACCACCAGGCAGGAAGAAATAGCTTCCTCCGGTCACTTCCCTAACACTTCACTTGGTAGCATTTAATAGGGCACGCCTCATGCAGAAATATGAAATATACAGTAGTGTGTCCTTTCCACAGCAGAGTTTTTAACTTGTTATTTAAGGAAAAGTACTGGTATTTCTATTAAACTGCATCAGTGTGACTTCAGAAACCAAAGAGCCATGAAAATGTTAAAGCCAAGTGGCTTGCATCATCTGATCAGTTACTCCTGACGCTTTAACGTCACTCATGTCATGCCATATTGTCCGCTATGACAGACAAACAGACACACGGATGTAGATTGCGAGGAGGAGGAATTTCATAAGATTTGTGATTTTGGCCAATTTATCACAGTTACTACTACTACTACTACTACTTTAGCGTTTTGTGTTCGTGTGTTGCCAGTTAAGTCTAATGTAGCTAGAACATTGTTGCCAAATGACACACTGACAACTTCCTTAGGGCAATGGACTTTTACACACAAAAAGGATGCTGAGATATTTCAATTTGCATTACAACCTAGCTTTTCTTCCAATCTCAATTCTTACAGTACTTGGGAGTTTCGAATGTTTCATCAGATGAAACATAAAAAAATATTCTGTTTTCTTCTTTATTCCTCTAGTTACAATTTCATTACAATTTTCTGGTGATAATCAAAAATGTTTGTGAAAAATTTTCTAAATCTCTCGCTAAACAAAAAAAAAGCATAATTTGATTTGCACACATCTTTCAAAGTCGATTGTTTGTTTATGGAGGAAAGTAATTCAATATTTTATGTGAATCCTGGGGCAGCTATTGTCTGGATTCAATCAATGGCATGACGATAAAGTGTGAGTTGGCACCCTTCTTTATTACAGGAAAGGGATGTAGCACAAAACATGTTCGTGCTTCTGTCATAACCAGAGGATCACTGTATTTTTGGCATTGCTTCGCTCTTTGCATAAAATGACATTTATTGGTACACATTACTTTTCAAAAGTGAAACAGGACTGTGATGTGGTGCTCATGTCTCCTGGCTTTCATTCTGACATTAGCCAGATTAGTTAATCAACACAGCTTGGTAATCTATCCAAACAAGCAAACAGATAAGTGACTGTGTTTCTACTATAGCATTTAAAAAGGGGTGGACGGGCAAACCCATATTGACCTCCACAGTTCAGTGACCATTTAGAGGGCAAAAAATGAAAATGTCAACTACAGCACTCAGTGAGCCAAGAAAACCCAGAGAAATAAATGCAGGTGTGATTTGAAAGCGGATGAAAACAACACAACTTAAAGCAGAATCTCGACAGTCTGTTGCAAATGAGGGCAGTGCTCAGAAATTGCCCTAAATTGTAGCTAGATTGATGGTCTCTCTTGTTGCAGGGGAAAATCAATGTAACAAGATATGAGAGAAGGTATGAAACATCAGAGATAAATAGATGTGACTGTATCTATTTGTTTGTGGACATATTAATCAAGCCCAGCAGTATATCAAGTCAGAAAATGAATTTCAAACCGGCCAGTATAAGATTAGCTAATCAGCCAGGTCCACAACTCAAACGAAGGAGGAGTTTTACTGATTGTTTTTCAGCTTCCGCACATCCCAGTCAAACCAGGGCCGCGATTTAAGCCGCACAGTTGTTTTGAGACCAACAATCCCGGGGAAAGTTTTCCTGCCAGTGTATCAAGCCTCCGGAAAATAATGTGGCGCACTAATCCGTAGCTCTCCTTTTCAATTAGTGGGAAGGTCAAGATTGTCAGAAGGAAGCAAATGAAACACGGCTTAGGTTTTAATGAGGCTCCACACTACAGTGAGAGCCTACAACCTTATGTCTGATAAGGTTTTCTCTTTAACTATCGAATTCAACAAGAAGAAGAAAATCCGTTTTGGCTGAAGCCTGTGGTGGATAAAGAGAACTGGTCGAGCGATAAGTGGTTTTCACCTTATTTTTTTATCATTTTATTTTTCGGTGCTTTGTATTTTAGGCGCTATTATCAGCCGACCTTGGCTTCTCTTAATGCATCAACTTTGTTAGCTCTTGCAAATAGACTCAGAGGAGTGTGTTGACATGGGTGAGCAGTGCATGAATCATTATTTTGCAAAGCACAACCTCCCTACCTTTTGTAATTTATTAATTTTTTTTCTATTCATGAGATGTAAATACAGAAGAAAAAAAAAAAAGACAGACTCAAAGTCATCCCCGTGTTGCCTATTTCCATGTCTGAGTCTGGAAAAGCCGAGAAAAGATCGTTCATTATCATGTACATATTCCCAGTGAAGGCTGGGATGCTAATATCAGTAACAAGTCTGAGGACTATTTCAGCAGCATATTATGAATGCAGCCCTCCTCCTGCCTGCCTGCTGTGCTCACCAAAGAATAAAGAGTTCTAGTCTTCTAGGTTGCGGTCTTATTCCAGACTGATTTTAATTTGACTGCTACTTCAGACAAGCCCATCTCCGCCGTGGTGGGAAAGCACATTCAATCAGCCGCTTATGAAGCAGGTTAGAGAGAGAGTGTGAAATTTCTTAGAGAAATAACAGAGGGATTGAGTCTTCATTCGTGCCTGTGGGGAGACAAATTCCAGATAACTTTGCTGGAGTCTTATCTGGGATGTTCAGCAGCGCAACAAGCGAATAAGTAATAAGAAGTCAAAGTGCAGGTGCAGAATGGGTATCTCTTGAGAGATTACATAACTGTTCGATACGACAAAGATTGCAATGAACGTAAGAAGCTTTTAAAGATGTTTTAAGTAAAAAAAAAAAAAAAACATTAAAAGAAGCCAAAACATTTCTTTTTGTTGTTGTTTAAAATATGTATCAGAGTCATTGGATTGAATATATATCACTCCACCATAAAGGGATGGGCATGGTCAGCAACAATACTCAGGTAGGCTGTGGGGGTTCAATTGATGCTTAATTGGTACGAGTGTGCCCAGAAAATATCCCCTACGTTATTAAATCACCACCACCATAAAATGTCAATACGAGTCAGGATGGATCCATGATTTTTATGTTGTTTACACCCAATTCTGACCCTACCATGTGAATTTTGCAGGAGAATTTGGGAATCATCAGACCAGGGAACGTTTTTCCAGCTTTCTACTGTTGGATTTTGGCCAGCCGGTGTGAACTGTAGCCTCACTTACCTGCTGTTAGTTGACAGGAGAGGCAAGGTTTGACGCTTTAAGGTTTAACAATTTGTGTTCAGAGATCGTTGTTTGGCTACAACAGGGTTATTTGAGTTAGTGTTGCCTTCCTATAAGCAATCTGGCAATCCTCTGAAATCAAGACATTCCCTGGATACTCCCTTTTTTGGCCATCCTCTGTAAACCCTAGAGATGGCTGTATGGAAAAATCCCAGCGGATCAGCTCTAGTACTTTTGAAACGCTCAGACCAACAACCATGCTACATTCAGAGTCACTTAAATCACCTTTCTTCCCCACCCATGCTGATTCTCAGTCTGAACCTCAGCAGGTCATCTTGACCATGTCTTCATGCCTAAATGCACTGAGTTGCAGTCATGTGTTAACAAGCAGTTGAAGAGGTCTACCCAAAGAAGTGGCTGTTGAGTGTATCTGCTCAAACAGATCTTAAAAATGCTAATCTGGACGTCAAAGAAACATACTTCCAGAGAGAACAGAGACTGCAGATACAGCATATGTATTTGTCACAGAAATGAGAAACACGCTCTAATTATTGTACACCCTTGAAATGCAATGAATATTTCGTCTTACAACATGTCCCTCAGGAAAATATCAAGTACTGCTGCCTGTAGAGCCTCACCACAGTGGAAAGTTGAGGTTTCCTTAAAAGGCATTTATCAGTTTTTTTTTTGTCAAAACTGGTGAGGAAGAGTGATTAAGCTATATTGGACTATACATTTGGCACATCACCATATGGTGCAACAACCACGGCGCCTCAGAAGATGTGAAATAACTGATCCTAAGACCTCTTTTAGCACAGAGAGATTCACATTTTTTGTGTAGCTTGAAATCTTTCAAAACATTTCAGGTCCCTTACAATTACAACTTAGGACAGATATCCAGGACATCTCTAATCTTTCTTCATTTCATCAGATGCCATCAAGTCGAAATTCATTCAGTTTACATCAAAAATCTACAGAAGAAATGTTCCCCTCCTCCTCAGCAAAATGCTCACTTTTTACATTACACCTTACCTGGTAAACATCAGCATGTGAGCATGCAGGACGAGCTGTAATGATTAATCAGCCCAGTGATTTGTGGCTTCAGGTCAGCTTGCACTCCCGCAGAAGGTTGCATCAGGTCAACCAAACAGGTGGCAACATTATGATGTTATGCATTATCGAGCTTATACAATTTTACATATATAGACTTTTTGAAGCCAATGCGAGCCAGTAAAATAATGTAGACTTAAAATATATAACAGTTATATTAAGAAAAAAAATTTTTACAAGCAAATTAGGCATATCGAGATACGGAAGTGTGGAAAACGTGGGTTTTGGGAGGTCATTAGAGCAGGCTGAATAATTCACTAAACAAGCTTCAGGCTAAGTCGGTGAACTTTCTCTGTCTAACAGCACCGGCATGGCAGCAGGAAGTCAGGATGCTGGTAAATCAGCCTCTCATAAAGAAAAAAAGTCCACGTACCTGTGCTGGGATAAACAGCAACATGACACACAAAAAAAATAAATAATAATAATAACGCCGGAAATTCAATTAAGCTTTAGCTGGAAGCATCTGATAAGTTTATGGAAATTAAAGTTTTATGTAAATCAGTAGTCTGCCTGGCCCAGTGCCAGATCACAAGAGGCTGCACTTTATTGCATTTAAATTAGCTGCCTGAGAAAACTAAGCAGCTCTGCCTAACAAGCCAAAAAAACATTACATGAAATCTAGGGAGTGTGCTGCAGATTAAAAAAAAGAGATTTCATACCAGCCTCTCATTCCTAAAACCTCACAGTTTGCTCTAAGAGCAATAATAATCTCTACGATAAACCAAAGGTGTATTACGGCATCACACCTTTGCCAGTGCAGGTGCTGTTCGAAACACTTGGTGCAAGACACTCCGGAGACATCGATTATTATTGTTTTACAATTCTGAACAATTCTCCCCTCAATTTCATAGACAACCAAATGAAGACTGTGGGTTAAACTCCAAGTGGAAAGGCCGCTGCAGATTTGGGAGCAGCTCCAGCAGACTGCACTGACACCTTGTGGACAACAGAAGCAAGGACAGAAACTGATATGTTCTTTTTTTTATTTTCATCTAAGAATATGTAAATGCTACTGTGTGTGAGCCATCTCCTTTTCTCATTTTATGCATTGTCATATTGCAAGGACATAAGATGAAAGTGCATTTTCATCAGGTATTTGCATTATAAATGTGCTCTAGTGGAAACAAAAATGATTCTTCAGTGACACGGCTCATATTGGAAAAAAAAAAAAATCTCTCTTTGAAGGTGTCAGGAACAAGCAGAGCTGATGAATGCAAGTGAGCTTTGCTCATCGCTGCATTTGGACATCTGCTTAACAGATGCTACCTTGAAATAGTAGAGGACGTCGTTCTGCCACTGAGCTGTGAGAAGCCACTGTGACAAGACTCCAGGCTGGTCATGGAACCCCTAAAAAAAACAACATTAAGCTTAAACTTAAAGACATAGTTACACCCAATCAAATAGTAATCAATCAGTCTACTCTCTCTGGTAAATAACAGGCAGCATATGCACACGTATTAGAAATACATTCCTGGCAAACTTAAAACACAGTTTGCATAAATGTCCCTGCATATATATTTAAAGTCTTACATAAGACCCGTGCAGTGGAAAAGTATAATACAAAAAAAAGAAATAAAAAATACCAAACTGACCTGAAGTCACAGGAGGAAAGGACCTCGGTGTAGTACATGATTTTACACTTGTGGGAGGAAACCTGCAGAGAGGCCAGCACATCATCCACTCGAGGCATGCTGGAGGCTGCGCAGGCTGCGGAGCTTAGGAAACGCCACTGGAGGATGTAGAAGCCGGGCCAGCGTGTTATGTGGGAGCCCTATTTCAAACCAGAGACATCTGCAGGATCAATTTGTGTTCGCGGTGACGGAGGATTAACCACTTAAGATGGCAAATGGGGACAAACAAAGGTTATCTGAGACTGTTAAACAAAGACAGATCAAAAGGGATTTTTATGTCCTCCCTCACCTGCACACTCTCTCCCTCCCTACACATGAGGGCTTTCTCCACCATGCTGTAGTCCTGGCCTAGTACCCAGCTCTTGTCTATAAACTGTGGATTAACAGCCCCTAGGGAAGCGATACCATGAGTTTCCTTTCTTGGAGGCTGAGGGGCTCTCCTGGAGTGGTAGATGTTAAAGACCACATCTCCTTTAGACACATCAAAGTCCCATGTGATGACAGAGGAGGCCTCTGTGATCTCTATCAGTAGCTGTAGAAAGATGTAAGGAGATTATAAACACAGGCCAGCAGACTGCAATTCATTAATCACACCATTTATATTCAGCCGCAAGCATGCAATGCAGTGTTTTTCCAGTGGGTGGCACCGTTACCCAATGCATAAAATCTATTCAACGCAAAGAAATGTCCCCTTTCTTGCCCTGTTGTTAACTCTTAGCATCGTAAAACTGGAGGCAAATGGTAAAAGTTGAGACTGCACCTCGTATGGAGTCCCCTTGTAGATACTGGCACTTTTATAGATGGAATCAGTCAACAGGCGGTTTTCTTCGCTCTCTAATTCTTCTGCTGTTCTGTACAGAAATTTGGGAACCGTTCCTCCTTCAGGGATGTCACACTGAAGAAGAAGAAGAAGTAATGGAAATAAACGTGATTAAAGCACAACGCTCATTAATATATGGAAATATATATAGACGTACTAGGTTGTTTAGTAATAAGTGCAGTGTAATAAAGTAATATCTTATGTAATAAGTTTTACTGCAATTCATATGCCATGAATTTAGATATGCAGGTTCAGTTAAAGGATAACCTCTCTCAGTATGAAATGCCATTTTATAGTTCCAGCTAGCTACACCGCTTTCACTTTGTCATGTTTGCAGCTGAGCAAAAACTTGTCGAGCGCTCACAGAACTGTCAAAGAATTCAAACATGCGAGTCTTCCTGTAAGGACATCGTGATGTGCCCCAGATGAAATTGTCTTCCTTTATGGCCAAGAAGAAAGCCTTTACTGTGTGCTGTGTCTGAGCCAGCTGAGCTGAGGCAGATGTTCACTGGCTAGTGGGTACAGTATGTTCTGGTCCTGTCTGACAATAACCTGCAGCTCAAAAATCTATACAGGCCTCCAATATATCATGCCTTCACAACAAAACAACACAGGGTCAAGGGCCTGAAGTGAAAGCTGATGTGCACTGGATTTCTAGAGAAATGTCTACCCAGATGTGGCTATGCTAAACGATAAATGGTAAATGCTGGTGAAACCACATACTAAAGGTATGATATGCATATTTCTGGTTGGGCTGAGACTGACTTTCACATAAGCTGAAGACTTGACCTCACCATGCAGTCTCCTTGCAGGAAGTCGGGGATGATTTCTCTGTCGATGTAGTCTACCAAACCTCCTGGACCCTGGTAGTCGTTTCCAGCATAAACAAGGAACTTCTTGCGAGTGTTTTCATCAATAAGGGGGCTGACCTGGCGATGAGACCGAGAGAGCATGCAGGAAAGGGCAGAGTCACTTGTTATGGACTGTGAAAGCCAATCCATGATCAATGAATAATTCAAGTGTGAAAAATGCACATGTTAGCTGGTTGATGGTGTTACTAAGCATCCATAGTATTTAATATTGACTTCATCATCCCAGCAGCTCATTCTCTTTCTGTAATTTCTTACAATCCTACCATCCATATTACGGCACACTGCAAGGATTAAATGCGCCCCTACGGGTTTTAGTTTTACAGTCATCTTTCCTGGTCCATAAATTAATTTTTCTTTGTTTATTAGTTGCTCATATTTCCAGTGCTGCTGGACTGAATTTAGCTATTTATAATCTCTGCATCTGTACTTTACAGCTTTATGCATTCTTCCATATTCAGGTGATGTAGTCATTTATTCTCACCAGGGTCCAGAGCACAGGGAAAACTCTTGGTGCCCGCAGTATGAGCACGCGACCCAAAGTTTCAGGGTAATTGGCCTCAACAACTTCAATGATTCTCAACAGCGCCTTAATGCCGGGTCGCCACAGATGACGCATGTTTAGACCGTCCAGATCCACCAGGCAAGTCCAAGAACTAGCAACACATAAAAACAGACATCACATTGTTTTGGTTAAAGTACACTGTTGATTGCTCATTAACCAATGGGACACGGACAGGATTAAACTAAATTGAGATGTAGGTACCTAATAGGTCGCCCAAACACTCTGGTGTTTTCCTCACAGCGCTTCAGCCCCTCCTCATTAATGGAAAGCACCTGCAACATTGCCATGGAGTTAAGCGCCACCTTCATTTAGAATATCTTCACTTTTTGCTTTGTTTCCATGTGAATTAAGTCAGATATTTTTATAAATTTATGTCACCTGTCTCAGCAGCGCCTCCTCACCCAAAGCTCGCACTAAACCCTTTGTGTCCATTTGACCCAGACGCAAAATGTACAGAGGACGGCCATCTGAGTGAGAAGGAAACACAAGAGAGAACAATCGCAAACTTCACCGTGCAGTTCCACCTGTAAACAAAGCTGGTGCTTACCACTCTAAAAAAGGTATCAGTTTAGCATGTAAACACTGAAGGGGAACATCCTGTGTTCAAGTCTTAACTGTGATCAGTTGGATCAGCTGAGCTGTTAAAAGCAATGAAACCTTTTCCAAACATGGGAGTGAAGACAGATGGTGCTCAGACTTTGCAGTCAATAATTAACAGGCTGTTTCAGAACTATATAAACACAAAAGCTTAAATCCCCATGGCTTTTAAGATTAGCTGATAAGATTTCTCTCTGCCTAGAGAAAAAAGCCTCACAATAACAGCAATATCAGCCAGCATCGCTCACTCAGTACCTTTGTCATGGTGGTGCCAGCCTCCAGAGTAATAATCCTGAAGCAGTTGTGGGCGCTTCCATGTGTCTAACAGGAAATCCACCTGATGCTGTCTCCTCCAGGTCAGTGACTGGCACAGGAAGTCCCTGGCCTTGTCGAGGTTGAAATCTCTGGCCCTGAGGAAGCGTAGCACATGCTGATCCTTTGGAATCTGTACATAAGAGGTAGATCGTTAAAGATGCTGATGAATTCAAAGAATTTTTTAATGTTTTGCTGGCGGCAATCTCTAGTATATAATCTTTGCAAATTGCATGCAGTGCAGTGAAAAAGTAATTGCCCCCTAAACCGAATAACTGGCAATAAGCATTTCATCACATGTCGTACTGTGTATGGTTGTGTGTGTGACAAATAAAACTTGAATTTGATTTGGTTTTGCTTCGTTGGCAAAAACAAGAAGGTTTAAATAATTTTTTTTCCTTAAATAAATAAAACAATAATTTAAAAACTGCCTTTTTTTATTTACTCAGGTTATCTTTGTCTAATATTAAAATATGCTGGATGATCTGAAACATACAAGTATAACAAACATGCAAAAAACTAAGAAATCAAGAAGGGTGCAAATACTTTTTTTACAGCACTGTATATCTCTGAGCATCAAAACTGAGCTAAAGTAAGTGTGGCAGCAAGTGCAAAATAACAGGTTGTGTGAGTGTCTTAGAAATAAAGGCATACTGTACATCGCAGCACCAACTGTTCTCTAATGAAAGAAACTGGGTTTGTTTATTTGTGACCTTGCCCTTGTGGGTTTCCTGCAGCCACTGACGCAGCCGAATAAGACAGCTCTCCTGCAGAGGCGTTAAATCACCTAGGTAACGTCTGATGTAGTCAGCATCCAACTTGTCTACAGGCCAAAACACAATAACAGCATAATGTTACAGAATATTGAATGCAACAGACTGAAGACTATAGTGCAATTTCAGCATTTCTGAAAATAATTAGACACGGTGAGTTCTGCAGGTTTTTATCAAACACCTAAAATATTGCTTCTGTTTGTTTGAGGTTTATTGCCAGTGCAATAGTAGGAGAATTCCTGCACTGCTGTATAAATCACCCACTGATCTATTTCCCCCACTTTTTATATCTCAGTCAGTAAATTCACTCTAGTATTATCTTTTAACTTTTATATTAAACCTTTGTTGTGATTAGCGAGCACACACTGACCGTCAGGCGAACCGGTCACTAGCTCTGAGTCTTTACAGTGCAGCCCGTCCTTGGCTCTGTTCACTGGGATGGCTCTGGCAGCAGAGGGGGGCGGCAGCTGGTGCCTCCAAGTGACTGTGCCAGAGTCAACAGTGGAGGTCCAACAAGGTATATAAGTGACTCCTTCTTTCTCCAGCTCTCTGAGGTAGTACTCAATAATTTCTTTACCCTTCATCAGTTGAAGGAAATGAGAGACTGAATTAATTTTGGCAGTTAGGGAAGCATCTGGACCAAGAAGTGAAGGCAAATGAAGTAAAATATGCAAACCTTTTTAATGCTACTAGCATACTGCTTCATTGCTATCTTCTCTGCCATGCTTTCAAAACCAAAAAAGGACTTAATATCCAGACTAGCCGACTGTTCGAAGCAAGTCCAGCCCTCATTCTCTGGGTGAACCTGTGGAAGAGGACACGCATATGAATTTGAACTGAAATTCAACCAAACTGTTATTTGTTAACAAACAAAGTACAAGCTGAAGTTTAATACAAAGTATTACATCAGTGCAGACATGGTTATATATCTCATCATCACTGCCTTTTAAAGTAAATGATTCAAAATACTGCATAGATTATTTAAAGTAAGAGTATACACTCACAAGCCACTTCATTAGGTACACCTGTTCAACTGCTTGTTATTGTAAATATCTAAATAGCCGATCGCTTGGTAGCAACTCAGTGCATATAGGCATACATACATGGTCAACACAATCTACTAAAGCTCAAACCGACCATCTGAATGAGGAAGAAATTTGGTGCCAGATGGGTTGGCGCATTGTTGCTGTCCATCTCTTTATGACTACAGCGTAACACACCATGTCAGAAAGCTTGAACATCACAATGAGTTCACTGAACTCAAACGGTCTCCACAATCACCAGATCTCAATCCAATTGAGCACCCTTGGGATGCGGTGGAACAAGAGATTCAGGCCACAGATGTGCTGCCGACAAATGTGCAGCAACTATGTGATGCTGTTATGTCAACATAAACCAAAATCTCTGAGGAATGGTTGTTGAATCTGTGCCACAAAGAGTTAAAGAAGATGAGAAGGCAATTGTAGCAAGGTGTACCTAATGAAGTGGCAGGTTCAGTAATTACAAAATTACATTCATACAAAATTCATACTTTTTTCTGTGCAGACTGCCACATGATACACAGCAGATATCAAAAAGTTGTGCGAAGAATCTTTTAACAGGGAGAGCAGTATTGTAGTAACTCTGACTGAGATAACAGCAGCTTTAAAGACACCTGGTGACACTAGCTGTTTAGTGCCTTGAGCACACTATGGGGGGCTCACCTAAGATGAATAATTCATGCACCACATATTGCATTGCCTTTAGCAGGGACTCTGTACCATCCGGCAAGCACTAGGCGTTGTAAAAGTTTATATAAAAACAAAGAAATAAACCTCCTACACACTACCATATTCTAAGCACCTGATTACCATGTT